>MU227857.1:457772-490569 GCA_018584345.1 Thuja plicata
AATCAGTGATCTATCAATTAATACTTTTTCTTATTATCTGAATCTTTACTTAAATGCTTATGTAATGAACTTGAATATCAATGCAAGTAAGATAAATATACACAACACATAACACCATATATGATTACGGGGAAACCCAATTTAGGTGAAAACCCCGGTGGGAATTAGTACCCACAAATATTTTGTACTAGTGTCTTATGATCCTTGTTAGAATATCCTTAACCCTATTAGGAGTTATCTTTACAATACATGAAGTACAATGACCTTGTTAAGGGTCAGAATCTATTAGGATTATTTTACGATAACCCTGTTAGGGGTGGTGGGCTCACTGTCCAAGAGCACACTGCTCAAGTGGTGAAGGCTACAACCTTCTGGATCTTTGATACACACTGTATCTGCAAGGTGAACTGCTGCTATGACACTTCTTGTCTGATCAGTTCCTTTTGTGCACTGATGCTTTAACCTCTTGTAAATCACTACAAAAATATAATCTTTACTCTAAAATCTTATACTTAAATATCTATATCATCAACATATGATAGATATATCTTTGTTTCTTTTACACTCTGCTCTGCTTTTCTTATCTCTGGCTTCCGCTACTTTTCCCATCACAAATGACCTTCTATAAGTAATTCCTCAAAGGAAATGAACATGTCAGCTTTAGGAAACCTTTTACCATGTATCTTGATCACTTAACTAACCACTCAACCCTTTATTAAGTTGGCTTAACATTAATTATAACTACTTTACTCAAACTGAATAGACACGTCTTTTCACACAGTCCGCTCCACCAAATTAGCTCTAACTAATTATCCCGGATGAATCAGTTCATGTGCTTTTAACCATAGATTTTTAGGTAACTAAAAATGACTAATCCAAAGGTGCAAGTCCTAAGGATAAGTGAAACTTCTATGCCAAAACAATCTCTATCGGCTCTTTCCATGATCTCTGTCCTGTTCTGGCATTCACTGGCTGTACCTCTTCAACTGGCTGTATCTTCTTCATACTTGCAGATATGATCATGATCTCTTAGACTTAGCATTTAAACATACTCATAAGATTATCTTCAAAGGAAGATATCATTTGGATAATAAATGAACACACGCTAATTAAAACTATAACAGTCTGTTCCTTGCTCTGTCATATTTTCTGTACTTAGCCAATTTCTGATCTTCTGATAATGTGTGTTGACTCCAAAACTTCATATGAATTTGTTGCCATAATGAAAACACTAAATAGAGTCATATAATTCAGTATAGTTAACTTTCCAACATAGAGTATTAATGGAATCAGGAAGAACATCTCCCTCAGGTGTAGCTAACTGATACACTCCATTCCAAAAAGTTGCAGTAATGACATAAGGTCCCAACTAGTTGGTTTCAAATTTTCCTTTCTATTCTCTTTTGGTTGGTTCTTAGGATTCTCTTTGAGAATGAGATCCCCCACTTGAAATTTTTGTGGTTTGAGGTTTTTATTGTACCCTTTTCACATAAATTTTTGGTACACTTTCAAATGATTGAACGCTTCTTGTCTGTACTCATCAAGTAATTCTACTGTATTCACCCTATCAATGCGGTATTGTTCATCAGTAACAAGACCATGGAGAGATACCCGCAAAGATGGAATTTATACCTCAATAGGTAACACTACTTTAGCACCATAGACAAGAGAAAATGGCATGGATCCAGTTGGTGTTCTAATACTTGTTCTGTAGGCCCAAAGTGTCATATTTAATTGGAAATGTCAGTCTCTTCCAGACTTACTCACAGTTCTGTGTAAGATTTTTAAAATTTTCTTGTTAGATTCCTAATCTTGTCCATTACCTTGAGGATAATAGATTGAAGAACAATGCTAAGTAATGTGAAACTATGTGCAAAGGTCTTCGATGTCTTAGTTTTAAATTGACCCTCATTGTCTCTTACATTAAAAGAGGGTATCCCATACCTACAAATAATGTAGTTCAAGATAAACATAGCCACATGTTTTCTAGTAGCTTTGATCAGCGGCATGATTTCAACCCACTTAGTGAAATACTCAGTGGTCATAATGATGTATTTGTGTCCACTTGAATAATTAGGATATATTTCTCCAACCAGATCAAAGGCCCATTGTTGAAATGGCCAATGTGTTATAAATGGTATGAGTTCTCTTGCAAGAGCATGGATGATATTTCTATGTGTTTGGAATTTGTGACATATTTTTTGAGAATATAATAGCATCTTTTTCCATCGTGGGCCAGTAATAGCCAACTCTTAGCAGTTTTAGCTAATGAAAAGCCATTTGAGTGTGATCCACATACACCTTTGTAGACTTCTTTTAATGCATGATCTGACTCTTCTTGTTCTAAACACCTAAGAAGTGTATCATCGAGACCTCATCTATATAATTTATTATTAATGAGGACATAACGTGATGTTATCCTAATTAAGGCTCATTTTGCATTCCTTGATAGGCCATTGAGTAGAATTTGGTCAGTAAGATAAGTAATGAGTTTGGCGTATCAGGATTGGTCTTAGGCATTTAAAGCACAAATTACTTAGTACTCAGGGGTATCAAAAGCTAGATAGGATAATTATTCCACCAAGAAGTCATAGCAGAATTCATGTTCTTCTAGTTGTAAAATGGATGCTAGTGTAGCCATAGCATCTGCAACTTTATTTTCTATCCTTGGTATTTGCTGGAATGTGACAAAGACAAAGTACTTTTTCAATTCTTCAACCAGTTTTTTATAAGGCATCAGCTTCTCATCTTTAGTCTTATAGTCTCCATTTACTTGATTAATAATAAGCTGAGAGTCACCATACACATGTAACTCTATGATCTTCCATTCCATAGCTAATTTAAGACCATTCACTAATGCTTCATATTCAGAAAATGTTATTGGTGCATGGAAACATTAATTTGTATCCCTTGGGTATTTTGTAGCCTTGAGGAGTGATAAAGTGAACTCCTGCTCCAGAGCCTTATTGCATGAAAGAATCATCAAAGTACATCTTCCAAGGATGTTTAGTTAAATGCATTATTGTTTCATCAAGAAATTCAATTATCATAGGTGGGTCATCTTGCAAGGGTGAATTAGCTAATTGATCTGCGAGGACTTGTCCTTTAGTAGCCCTTATATCCACATACTCAATGTCAAATTTGCTTAGAATCAAGACCTACTTTTCTAGCCTTCATGCTAATGTTGTCTTGCCTAAGAGGTATTTCAGAGGATCTATGTTTGCAATAAGCTTTATTGTATGTGACAACATATAATGTCTCAATTTCTATGATGCAAAGACAATTTCTCCACAAGTTGTTTCAATTATACTGTAATTGAGTTCATAAGACACTAGTGTCCTACTGATATAGTAGATTTCTCTTTCCTTTTAGGTTTCATCTTCTTGAGCCAGCAATACTGCTAGCAATGTAGTCGTAGCTAAGATATATAGGATTAATGGCTTTTCATGAATGGGAGCCATGAGAATAGGAGGAGTAGCTAAGTAATCCTTTAATTATTTGAATTTATTTTCACAATGTTCATCCCATTTGAAGGTAACACCCTTATGTAGCACTTTAGTAAAAGGTTGTACACTCTGTCTACAAGTTGTGACATAAATCTCCTGACTGAATGGAGTCTTCCTTGTAGTGTCCTCATTTGACTAATATTGCACGGAGGTGACATTTCCAGTATAGGTTTAACTTTTGTAGGGTCCACCTCATTTCCTTTTTCTGATACTATAAACCCTAGTAACTTCCCTATTTGAACTCCAAAGGCACACTTCTTTGGATTAAGCCTAACTTGAAATTTCTCCATGCAATCTAATATCTTTTGCAAGTCTTCAATATGAGTATTCCTTTTTTTTTACTTTGCTAAGGTATCATCTATGTAATCCTCCATGTTTTTGTGTATCATATAATGGAATATGATTGTGATATCTCTTTGGTATGTACCACCAGCATTCTTTAATCCAAATGGCATAACGTTCTAGCAAAATGTTCCCCATGCACATGTGAATGTTGTATTCTCTTGGTCTTCAGGAGAAATCTTAATCTGGTTATAGCCCAAGAAACCATCCATGAGTGAGTACATCTGATAGCCTACTATTAGATTTATGATCATATCAATGTTTGGTAGTGGAAAATCATCTTTAGGACATGCTTTGTTTAAGTCTCTAAAGTCTGTGCAGATCCTGATAGATTTATCTATTTTGGATATTAGTACCACATTAGAAATCCATCCTGTGTAAGTGATGGCTCTTATGAATCTAGCTTTCAATAATTTTTCTAGCTCTGCTTTCACTATTAATGCAACATGAGGATGCATCTTTCTTAATTTATGTTTCACGGGCTTTATCCCAAGAGCTATAGATAAATGATGCATTATTAATTTAGGATCGATTCCAGGCATATCCGTAGAAGACCATGCAAATTTTATCTTTTTCTCTTTTAGAAACTTAGTGGATTGTATCTTCTCCTCTTCTAATAAGGATTGTGCTAGGTGAACAAAATGAGGAACTTTAGATGTTCCCAAGTTAACCGGTTGTGTTGTTTCTATCAGAATTGAAGATATTTCTTGAAAGTGCTCAGGGAGGAAATTAAGAATCTCATGCTTTGGCACCTCTAAGAGGTTTTCACCATTAGATATGTCTTTTATTTTTAATTTTTTAGAATCTGATACTACCACAACGTGGTTTTCACCATCATTTATTTTCTTCTTTTTATTTTTCAATTTGTGACTAAGAAACTTGATATCCTCCTCTGACATGTTCACGCTCCTTGCATTGGTGGAAGAAGGATAAGGTTCACAATCATTTAGGTAACAAGCCAAAGTGTATTCATTAGGGAAGTTCATGAAGGGATTAGGATCTGAATCAGTCAAATCAATTAGGTTAGGGTTTATCAAGGATAATGATTTAGAGTTTGGTAAGGACAACATTGCGTCGGCATCAAAACTATTAACTAAAAAGACATGTTTTGTTAAGTCAACTTCTATGGCGTTTACATTATCAAGAGTTAAATCATCATTAACAGGGTTGTTGTTAGTAATATACAAACCTAAATCTAGTGACTCATCAGTTTATCTTTCTTCTTCTCTCTCAAAAAAATGGAACTCAATTATTGTAGTCTTAGAATGTCCTTTAGACCTAGTAAAACACCAGTTTCTTCATAAACAATTCTAGGTAGTGGTATCTCATCTGATTCTAGAACAACAACAGTGTTAGTGGAAGTGTTATAACTCTCTCCTCTTTCCAATACAGATGAAAATTTATGAATCACATCTACTTCAATGTCCATAGTAGCATTAGATAAGTTATCCCATTCATAGTCATGTGAGTCTGTTATTTCATCATCTGATCTATTTAAAAAATCAGCAATACTTACCTGATGTACCCTATTAGCCACTTGTAGATCAAAGTGAGGTAAATCTAGGACATGTGAAATTGTGACCAACTGCCCCCATTTAGGATGTAAATCTTTTTGTTGGGGTTTTTCTTCAGAAATTTCTTCTATCAATGGAAATTTTGGAGAGTCTTCTATTGTTTCCTCTACTTCTTGAATAGTAGCTTGTGTCAATAAAGGAACATGAGTCTCTTGTTGTGTTACAAAAGTAGGTACATATCTTTCTCCTTAATATTTGTGATACTTTGTACCAATATGCAATAATCTCTCATAGGTCCATGGTTCTATTTTTTTTTCTTCTTCTTCATCATCACTTCCTTCATCAAAGATTGGACCATCTCTTGAAGTAGGGTTTTCAGATTTGTTATTGAAACCTAGTCCATGTGTATAGGTTCAACAAGTCCTTTTCCTTTATCTCCTAAAGGTCCCTTCCCTTTATATCACATTTTCTTGAGAAGTTCATATCCTATACCATACTTTTATGGGGATATCTCCACATGTTTTACCTCATTTTCTTTTGGTTCTCCTTTATAAAGCCAAGCCAAGACTAATTTTTCTTCTTTTTCATCCTCTTGAGAAGTAGAGGCTCAAACCATACAAGTTTCTTTGTGAATGTCTGGTTCTTTAGATGTAGTAGGTGTGAAATATGAGGAAGGTTTCCCATAAGATCTTGGAGACATGGGAAGTTTTTTTAATGATGGAGACATGTCTAGTTTGTACTCTCCCATGCTAGTTTCTTCAAGTTTTAGTGTCTTTCCAAAGCTTCTCATTACCATGTCTTTAGTAGTTTTAGGTACAATTTCCTTTGGGAATTTCTTATTATGAGGAACCATACTATCTGCTTTGAGATTATTGCAAGTATAACTGGCATTTGTGGGAATTGTTACTTCCACCCCATTATGTAGGAATTCGATACATTGATGGTAAGTAGATGGTACTACCTACATTTCATGGATCGAAGGTCTCCCTAATAATATTTTGTAAGCCAAGGTTAGATCTATAACTTGACAGATCACATTTCTTTCAACGGGTCCTATTCTGATTGGTAGAACAATGAGACCTTTAGATGATCTTTCTTCTTCATCATAAGCTTTGATAGTTATCTTACTTGTTGAATCAATAGTTTGTTCTGAAAGATCCAATTTCTTTATTAGATTGAGAGTACAAATTTTCAACCCTGTGCCTCCATCTATCAATACATGTCTAACATGGGATTTGTGAATTGGGACTTCAATGTGTAGGGGTTGGTTATTGGGATGAGTCAATGATTTGTCATCTTCTTCTGAAAAAGAGAGATAGTGTGGTGATGAGATATGATTAACCATTGCCTAAAACTTGTCTACATCAATGTCTTTTTGAACATTTGTAGAATGTAGGGCTTGTTCAAGAACTTCCTTATGCACTGAGGAAATTTTGAGTAACTCAAAGATAGAAATTTGAGTAGAGGTTCTTTGCAATTGATCCACCAAGTTATAGTTTGTTGAAGGAAAGGTAACTGTTTGTTTTTTTGCTCTTGGTTTGGGAATAGTGACACTAGGTACTTTTGAATATGTCGCTTGTTTTGAGGAGCTAGCTCCTTTGATTATGACTTGTGCTTGACTTCAATTTACTACATTTGATTGTATGGATGTGTCTTTAGCACCTTTAATAGTGATCACATTGATAGATTCATATTTAATGTCCAACATGTTGATCACATTATCGTTATTGGAGTAGGTGTAATTTGCTTCACTTCTTTTTCCTTTAGATGCTACCCCTTTCTCATAATTAGGAAATGGTTTGTTAAATGGTGTATGGTCTTCATTAGTGGTGTGTCCTTCCACTTGGATCTTTCCTCCTTCAATAAGGTCTTTTATAATGTGTTTAATCTTAACATAGTTATTGGTCTTATGTCCCTTTTTTAACTGAAATACAAAATAAGAATTATCATTCCACTATTTCGGTTTGACTTCCGGTTCCCATAGTTTTGAATCAGAAATTGTGAGAACTTTGTTGTTCAAGAGTGTCTTCAAAAATGTCTCAAGAGGTTCTCCCAAAGGAGTGAATGTTTGTTGAGGTCTAGAAGTCCATGGTCTACTCTTTTTGTTCTCATTTGTTTCTTTAGGTATTGTGGTTGTTACCTTGGCTTCTTTGTTTTCTTGTAAGTTGTTCGTCAAATTAAACACTGCTGGTTTAGGATTAGCATTGGATGCATCTACCACTCCATCATTAACAACATTCTTGTTTTGTTTCCACCATTTAGGCTTGTTGTTATAGTTGGTAGATTTACTATCATTTTGAAGTGTGATTTCTCCTTTCTTAACCATGACCTCTTCAATACAGATGGCTTTTTTTATCATCCTATCAAATCTAGGTGAATCTTGCATTTGTAAAGCATAGTTTAATTCAGGTATCAAGCTGTTAATAAAGATTTCCATCTTTTCAGATTCGAGAATGACTCTTGAATACCTTTAGAATATTTTCCTCCATCTTTTTAAAAAGTATGTAAAGGATTAATTGGTTATTTGTTTTATTTTGCATAATTCCATCATGGTTGTGTCATGTTTTATATTTTAGGAGTAATGTTGGACAAACCATTGTATTAACTCCTCAAAAGATTTCACCTTAGGTGTGAGTTTTGAGAACCACTCCATAGCATTTCCGCCTAGACTTCCCAAAAATAGCCTCATTAGGTATGTAGATTCATGCATATACTCTACGATTAGAGCACAAAACTCTCTCACATGGTCATGTGGATCAATCTCTCCCTTATACTTTTCATACTTAGTCCTTGCCATGTTGGGAGGAAACAGAATCATGTTAATACTCTTGTCAAAAGGAAATGGACAAATGTGGTCCAAAGAGTATTTTTTCATTGGTCTGACCTTCTCTTGTTTGAGTGTTGCAAGTTTGGCTTACATCAAGGTCATTTGCTTAGTGAGAATAGAGATAGGGGTTGGTATCTATTTTTCCTTCAGTCTTTCAACATCATATTATTTAGGTAGTTTAATTCCAAGGGATGCTCGATGTAGCAAGTATTTTTCCTTGTCTTCACCAGTGATCTTTTCCAATGTTCTTTAAAAAATTTGACTTTGTCTAAGTCTACTATAATCTTCCTCAGGTATGTCTCCATCAATATCCAAGTCAAACAAAGGATGAGTAATGTGAATTTATTCTTCACTACTACTATCTTCTTGTCTTTGGTTTTCGTCATTGTTGTATTCTTCAAAAATTTTACTCCATTCGTTTCTAGGAGCTTCCATTGTGGGTGATTCTATGTCAAATAAGGGATTATGAAATGTTTCTCCTTGTTGAAAGTGTAGCAATCTAGGAGGTACTACTAGTTCATCAGCGAGATACTTGTTGCATCTTGTGTTAGCCATGAAGTTGAATCTCAACTATGTCAAAAGGTTTCCAATAGTGTCAAGTGAAGTCTCAAATTATCCAAGTGTGTCCAAGTAGAAAAGGATTGTTTGTGTTTGATGCAAGTAAATTACTCCAGCGTCAGAGGGTTAGAATGCCCTAAAAGTCAGCTGGGAATAAATTTTTCTTAAAAGTGAGTAGACCACACATTTTGAGACCAATTATGAGAACCCAAAGGCACATGCAAGGTAGACTTCTAAAAAAGTTTTGAAATAGCGACTGGCAGACTAGAAAAAGCAATAGGACCAGACTAAAGAGCCAAAAGGGCACCCAAATATACTAAATTTCTCTGAGAGACAACTATGCAAGTGTCCGCTGTCCTAAATGCGACACATTGAATGCAAGGTTTTCTTTAACCAGATGTGAGCTTTGAATGAAGGATACAAGCTTTGATATATATCATGCAAGCTTTCTCCCTAGATGTGATATAGAAATGACCAGAAATGAGCCTTCTCCCTGGATGCGAGCTAATGCAACCAAAAGTGACCTAAGATAGACTAGAAATGACCCTCTAATATTTTGTCTTGAAATACATGATTTTTTTTTCTAAAAGTAAGGTTTTTTGAGACTTTCCAGTGAGTAGGAAACAACTTGTATGTCAGGGAATGAATGTTATTTCTTTTTTTTGCAGTTATCTTTTTAGTGAGTTTTAAAGCACATCAAGCAAAGTTTCTTTGTTAAGGGATGATAAAATACTTTACCTATTCCCTAGTTTCTAAGCATAGAATGAAAATATTATCTCATAGACTCAGGTACACACTCAAATGCTCATAAGAATATGGTCATCACCAAGCACGCAATGGCTCCAGTCATGATGCCATATTATCCAACTCCAAACGCAAGTGAGGGCACAAAATGATGAGTATCTTGGGGTAATTACTATTTGCCTTGCACAAAGATTATCACCATTTCGGAGGTGAATCAGGTAATTTGAATACAAGTGTTTATTATGATGGGGCATCGGTTCACACCCGTCTCCCATAGAATTACACAAGGCAAAATTGAGGTGTATAGCCCTATGAGTACTCAAATGTGTGTAGTCTCACAAGAAAGATTCAAGCGGCTCCGCTCTACACACCCAAGCATGTTCAAGGAATGATGTCAAAATTCCAAGAACAAAACCGATTACATCTTCTGAGGCTTTAGCCTACAAGGAAGCAATTATTTATAGTGAGTTGGAAGGGTTGGCATAAACCTGTCCTCACTTAGGCATCCTAGGAGATTTTTTCTTTAACCAGAATGCCTTCTAATGTTTTGAAAGAATAACAAAGGATTGGTGAGCTTAGGAGTTCTAGATTTCTGATTCTTCAAAAGAAGAAGAGCATAATCTCCTATTCCATGCCATTTTCTCCCACAAACTCTTCAATCAAGTTCTTTCCCTCAAACAACTTCAATCAAAACTCAATCTCCCATGATGAGTTTTTGATTCCTCCACCTGGGAGGAAGAGAAATCCTCTAGTGAGATCAAGAAATAAGCTTAAGTTTGATTTTAAAATTCCTAACTTATGAAAACACAAAGTACTTAAAAAGAAAAGTTTGTTTTATTCAATTTCCCCAAAGTTAAATGACTTGCTTGTTCAATTTCTATCTCCAAAATTAGACAATGAGTCGTTCAATTATCCCACATTTTTAAGTGTTATGTGTTGTTCAATTTCCATCCTTGTTCAATTATCCCACAAAATTAAATGCTTTGTGTATGTTCAATTACTCTCCAAAAAGAAATTAAACAATGAGGTTTTCCTCGTTCATTTATCCCCAAATTCTTCTCAAGTCCTAGATCAATTTTTGAGTTTCCAATTTTCCTTAAAAGAAAAAGAGCATAATCCTCTGATTGATTTAGTAAATGATAGGAAAATGTTATTAATTTCAAAACTTTGAACAAATAAAATCAAGTTAGACTATTCAAACACCTGCAAACCAAAAGTTAATAATTTCCTTCCACCTTTTTGAGAAAAAATGTTCTGACAACAATATGCAAACAAAAAGTAGGCTGGTCAAAAGCTAGAAGAAAACAAGATCAAAAGATTAGTGGTTAGAAAATTCAATATTCAAATCAAATGATGAGATGTGATTTCCTTTCCCAAAAATGATCCTAGAAACCCTGTATGCAATCCAATTTCCTAGATATGATCATTTACACAAAAGGCGATACAAGATATACCATATGCGAGCCTTTACCAAAAATGAATTGAGATTCCTTGGATGCGGTCTCTGAAATCTGGGATGCAATCCAATTTCCTAGATGCAAGCCTTGGTGACTAAAGGGGACTCTGTACCTGAAAATAGAGAAGACAAATCAGCCAAAAATGAAATAAAAGTGAGGTAAAATCTGAGATTCAACCCCACGATGGGTGCCAGAAATGTGTGTGTTATTTTTGTACCTGTTGTCTTCAACACAACACTTCAATAAGTCATGATATTAGTGAAAAACAAGAGTTAGCGATAAAATCCATCACTAAAATTGACCTATTAATTCCTATCTAAGAAGAGTGTGAAGAATGCTATAATTTTCCTCAGATTATGCTTTAATCAATGACATATACTACTTAGAATGGAATATTTGAGTGCTTCTTAATCTAAATTCTCATGAAATGTTCATTTTAAAGCTCCAAGCTGAAAGATTATAACTATAAGCCATGAAATCTAAGATGTTAGGAGCATAATTAACTATTAAAAACACTCAACAACTTAAAAAACTAACTCCATACAAGATTAGACCTTAAATAAAAACTTGAAATAAGCTTATGGAATAGGAAGTGAAAACTTCCTAAAAGCCTACTCAAGATCCTATTTGATATTTAGCTATGTCTATTTTCTTAATGAAAGATGCTAATTTAAAAATAGATGTGAGCTCAAACTATATTATGCTAAAAAGTTTCAAGATACTCTTAAATGGCTAGGATGAATATTTAAATATACATTATAAGTTTGCATGTAAAAGTGGATTTAAAATATGAAGGAAAGGGGTTCCTTACATAGGAAATGTATAGGAAAACCAAGGGCTCAGATGCAAAGTTGACAAGAGGTCCAGATGCCACTAGAAGAGAGCACATGGATTGTGCTTCTTCAAGTGTATCAAATTGTGACACTTGTCACAAGGGGATTGGGTTGAAAGTGGGGAGGAAGGTGACCATTTAGGGAAATGGACCAAGAAGCCTCAAGAAGATAAGGCTCATAAAGAGGGTGTAAGAGGCATTTATGAAGGTGTAAGAGCGTTAAATGCATATGGATAGGCTTGACTTGAGATTGTTGACTTTAGATTTTGAGGGTTGAGTTCCTAATCAAGGATTAGGAATGTGACATGGTTAAGGATAGAATTAGGATTAGGGTTAGGAGATAAGTAGGGTGATTAGGGGGATAAGGAAGGGTTAGCATGTTTGAATAGGTTGGGATTAGTTTGAACTCAGGGTTAGGTTGTTGGGATTGGTTAGGTTAGCATGTGTGAAAGGGTTGGGTTGAGTTTAGAATTAAGGTTAGGTAGTTGAGAGGGGTTAGGTTAGGGGTTAAAGGGAATATTAATGAATGAATTAAATGATTTAACATATTCATTCAATAATAGGAGGAATAAGGATTTAATTATCTATTAAGCTATTTGTTTCTTTTAATAATTAATCAAGACTATAGTGAATTAATTGAATTAATTAGGGCTAGAGGATGACATGGGTCAATTAGGTAATGCTTAATTACTTAGCTGATATGTTCTAGAAGGCACTAAATATGATTGATTAAGGTAATCAAATTTAGGTGTCTATATTTTTCCCCTCTTCGACATAGTGTTAGAATAATACTATTTCAAAGACGTTTAAAACAATAGATGACGTGAAGAAGTGGACGTAGGCAACGAAGTTGCCACAGAGTGATGATGTGGGATAGAATTTGGATATGGATGATGCCTCCTTAAGAGGGTGACAAGGAGAAAAGGAAAAGCCCTAGCGACATCTCGAAAAGATGGCCAGGAGAGACATGATAGAAGAAAAAGGAAAGGGGGATAGAAGAATAAAGGATGGGATAGTTAGGGATAAAGCAAGGATGAAGGATTAGGTGTGAGACAGGATTTGATTGGACTAAGAAGGGTGGATTGGCTAGGGATGGGATGGTGGGAAGGGTATTATCTTGAAGCTTGAGCAAGGGGTATTTCAAGATGGAATACCATCATGTAGTTGAGCACTTATTTTGATATAGCAATGCTAGAGACCATGCTAAGGTTACTAGTGTAACCATCTAGATTTGGTCTACTCTGACCATAGACCCTATTTTCCCTAAGTGTGATCATACCCCCAATTATGACCAAATGACCCCGTTAGTGCTTGGAATAATTCTTTTAAAATCAATTTAATGTCCTAGGTATTTTTTTTATCACTAAATTATATTAACTACTACAGCCATACAATTCAAATCAATTCATACCAATTAAAACAAATCAAATTCAAACATGGCTATAGTATTTAATCATAAAGGAATTAAATAATTCCTAATTCAATTTCTCACTTGCAAATGAACCCATTCCCCTAGCCTAGTTAATTTAATTAAATTGGTTATAGTCCTATTGATTATTAAAAAGCAATTAAAAGGCTTAAATAACTAATATCCTATTTTTGAATGAATTAAATAAGTTTAATTCATTTCATTAATATTCCTCTAAACCCCTAACCTAACTCACTTCAACCACTTTGACCATGGGTTTGAACCTATCCCAACCCATTAACCCCATGCTAATCTAATTCTAAACCTAAATCTATCCTAACCCACCTCCTAATGTTGTCACATTCCATTAAGGAGTGATTAAGGACTCCACCCACTTGAGAAAGTCAAGGAATCTCAAGATTCCTTTTCTCAAGTCCACCTTCTCAAGCTTACCTTACACCCTTCCCATGCTTTTTTAAGGCTCTCATTAATGCCTCATTAATGTAGATTCCTTAATCCCATGTCTCCACCATGCTTGTTGAATGCCTTTGGCATTTATTTCCTCTTACACACCATTAATGAGTTTTTCAACTCCATTAATGCACCTTGTCCCCCCTCTCTCTCCTCATTCTTCTATAAATAGAAGGTATTTTTTAGCACAAATAGGCCCATAACTTATATTGAAAATTCATTGTTATGCTATTAGGATTCATATGGACTCATATTTCCTTTAGTATTTCATGTTAATGCATTGTTATTGTGTTCATTTTTAGCACTAAATATACATATTTTTTTATCATTTAGCTTGTTTTAACTCAAATCTTTAATGCTAAGTCATATATGTCACTGATAGTAGCATAATCTGAGGGCTATTTTGTTACTTTTCATACTCTTCTTAATTAGAAAGAAATAGGTCAATTTTAGTTTCTTTATATGCTCATCTAACCATGTTTTCCACTAATGCAATGACCTATTGAAGTGTTGTGTCTTTCTTAATAGGAACAAAAATCACAAACCACATTTTTGGCGCCCACCATGGGGTACGATTTGAGATTTGCCTCATTTTTAACCTCATTTTTCACTAATCTTTCCTCCTAGTTTTCAGGTCCAGAATCGCATCTGGTCATTTTGGCTTGCATCCGGGATATGCCATCG
Organism: Thuja plicata; assembly: GCA_018584345.1. Classification (NCBI taxonomy): domain Eukaryota; kingdom Viridiplantae; phylum Streptophyta; class Pinopsida; order Cupressales; family Cupressaceae; genus Thuja; species Thuja plicata. Next base: position 472,116 of record MU227857.1, read on the forward strand.
CACCGTATAAAATGAAGCTCACATCTAGGATTTCCTGGATCATTTTTTGGTTTAGGATCTCATCTAGGGAACATTCAGTCACATATAGTGACAAAGGCTCGCATACGGTATATGGTATACTATCTTGTTATTTTAGGATCGCATCTGGTGAAATTTTTTTTGAACTTCATTGCCTAACCACTAACATTTGCGCGCTTGATTTCTTTGATCTTTTCACAACCTAACTAGTGTTTGTAGGTTGCCATCAAAGTTTTTTCTTGGGAGTTGAACGAAGAATACTAGCATGGTTTTTTAGGATGCCCAACCCCCCATCTTGACCTCTATTTTTACATGCTTTTGACACCAATAACATTTTCCAATCTTCCACTAAATTGACTAGAGGACTATCCTCTTTTCCTTTTTAAGGAAAATCAGAAACTCACACCTTAGTTTATGGGTTGAAAGGAATTTGGAGATAAATGAACCAAGGAAAACAAAACTAAATTTCAATTTGGATCAATAACTGAACAATCAAAGCATTAAAATTTTGTGGCTCAATGAACAAGTTCAATCATTTAATTCAATTTGGATCAGTAACTGAACAATCAAGGCACTAAACTTGTGGGTTAATTGAACAAACACATTGTCTAAATTTTGGGAATTAGAAATTGAACAAGCTTCTCACTTAAGATTGTTGATAATTGAACAAGCAAACTTTCCTTTCAAGCATTTTATTTTCCATTAAATATGAACATCTTAAATCGAGCACAACATTGCTTGAGGGATTAAAATGTTTACTTGAATCTTTTTTGGGACAAAAAGACATGGATTAGGAGAGTATGTTCTTCTTCTTTGGAGGAATTAGAAATCTAGACATCCTATGCTTGTCAATCCTTCGTAAGATTATTTAATAGTGGAGGGCCTGTCGATTGAGGAAAAAATCTCTCGGAAATGACCCAAGTGAGGACAGGTTTTACACCAACCCTTCCAACTCACTATAAATAATTGCTTCCTCACAGGCTAAAGCCACGAAAGATGGAGCCAGTTTTGTTCATGGAATTCTGACATCATTCCTTGAACATGCTTGGGTGTGTGTAGTGTGGAGCCGCTTAAATCTTGATTGTGAGACTACATATACTTAAGTACTCATAGGGATATACACCTCAATTTTTCCTTGTGCAGTTCTATGGGGGATGGTTTTGAATGGATTGCCCAATAATAGACAACATTTCAATAGAAAGAATTCTTGATTCACCCCCGAAAGGGTGATAATCTTTGTGCAAGGCAAAAAGTAATTTCCCCAAGACACTCGTCATATCATGCCCTCACTTGCATTTGGATTCAGCTAATACAACATCATGACTTGAGTCATTGCATGCTTGGTGATGGTTGTATTCTGATTAGCATTTGAGTGTGTGCCTAAGTCAATAAGCAAGGATTTTCATCCTCCACCTAGAGAATAGGGATAAGATGTGTGTTTGTTTCACCCTCCTAACAATGCAAATCTGTTTGACATGCCTAAAAAATCATTAAAAAGATAACATCTTCAAACAAACAATAAATTTCAAACCTGGGTCCACACATGTGTTTTCATTCACTAACAAGTCTCAGAATGCAAAAACTATAATCAGACGAACTTCACACACTTCCAAAACAAATTTTTCAAAACTAATCAAATCTGACAGAGACATCAGAAAATTACATCCTGGATTTCCTGAATTGTATGTAGTATTTAGGCTTGCATCTGGTATCTTGGGTCGCATCTAGTCAGCACATTGTCACATCTAGTATTTAAGTTGGTTCCTAGCTCACTATTAGGGAATTCTAACCCTCTAACGCTAGAATCATTTACTTCCACCAAAACTCAAATGATACTTCCACCTAGACACACTCACTTGAATGATTTGGGATACTACCTGACACTATTGGGAAACGTTGACGAAAGTTGAGATACAACTTCATGGTTAACACAAGATGCAACAAGTACAAATCTAAAGGATCAAAAGTGCCTCATAAATTGCCACACTTTCAAGGGGAAACATCTCCCAGTTCCCTACTTGATCTAGACTCTCCTAAAATGGATAGAAACACTCACAAATGGAGTGCAGCTTTTGAAGAATATGACAATAGAAAAAGCCAAAAGCATGAATATCTTGATGAGAATGAAGAAACCACATTTGAATGTTCTCCATTTGGATCAGACAGTGAGGGGGAGATCCCTAAGGATGAGTATGATAAACTTAAATAGAGAAAGAGGTTCCACAAAATACTAGAAAGGATAATTGGCGAGGATAAAAAAAAATACTTCCTCCATTTGGCATCCAATTGTGTAAAATTACCCCCAAATTATGACGTCGAACAACTAAGAGAAAAGGATATACCAACTCCTATATCCATTCTTTCTAAGAAACTCACTTTAATGCAAACAAAACTTGTGACTCTCGAGCAAGAGAAGGCTAAACCCAAGATGAAATACTCAGTGGACTCCACTTGTCCATTTCCTTTTGACAAGAGTATCACTATGGTTCCATTCCCTCCCAATGTGGCATGGCCAAAATACGACAAGGATATGGGAGAGACTGATCCACATGACCATGTTTGAGATTTTTGTGCTCTTAGCATAGAATACATGTATGAACCCACTTACCTCATGTGGCTTTTTCCTGGAATTCTAGGAGGCAACGCCATGGAATGGTTCTCAAAACTTACACCCAAGGTCAAAAATTTTGAGGAGTCGATTCAACAATTTATTCAACATTACTCATACAACATCCAACATGATGTGACTATGATGGATCTATGTAATACTAAACAAAAAATTGGTGAATCATTTACACACATCCTTCAAAGATGGAGGAAAATATTTGCACGGTACTCAAGAGCTAACCCTAAATCTAAAAAGATGGAAATACTTGTCAATCACTTGGTACCAGAGTTAAACTATGCATTACAAATGCAAGATTCCCCTAGTTTTGATAGGATGATTAAAAATGCCTTCTGTATCAAAGAAGTTATGATCAAAAAGGGGGAGATCACTCTTCAAAGTGAAAACAAACCTAAAAACTCCAAATCCAAATCTAAATGGTGGAAATAGAACAAAAAATTTGTTAACGATGGTGTAGTAGACGCATCCAATGTTGGTCCTAAACCTAAGGTATTCAATATAACCAACAGTATGCAAGCAAGCAAGGATGCCAAGGTAACAACTCCCATACCCAAAGAAAACAATGATAATAGCAAGGGTCAGACATGGACTTCAAAACCTCAAAGAACATTTACTCCTTTGGGAGAGCCTCTCAAGACCATTTTGAAAACACTCCTAGACAACAAAGTTCTCACAATCCCAGATTCCAAACCATAAGAACCAGCAGTTAAACCAAGGTGGTGGGATGATAATTCCTAATGTGTCTTTCACAAGAACAAAGGACATAAGACTAATAATTTCCTTAAGCTCAAACATGTCATTCAAGACCTCATTGAAGGTGGAAAAATCAAAGTGGACCGACACACTAACATTTAATATCATACAACATTCAATAAACCATTTCCTAACTATGACAAAGGGGAAACATCTAAAGGGAAAGGTAATGAAGTAAACTACACCTACACCAATAATGACAATGTGATCAATGTGCTCGACATTAAAATTGAATCAATTAATATAGTCACTATCAAAGGTGTTTCATTCCAATTAAATGCAGTGACTCGGAGACAAGCTTAGGTCATGATCAAAGGACCCCCAAAACTAGCATCAACATCCAAGGTTCCTACAGTTACTATTCCTAAACCAATAGTGAAACATGTGGTTACTATTCCTAGAGAAAGGTATGACTTGGTAGACCAATTGCAATGAACCTCTAGCGAAATTTTTAACTTTGAGTTGCTCAAAATATCCATAGTGCATAGGGAAATCCTAGAACAAGCCTTACATGCCGCAAATGTACCAAAGGATATTGATATAGGCAAATTCCAAGCAATGGTCAATCACATCCCAGTGCCACATTACCTCTCCTTTTCTGAAGAGGATGATAAGTCATTGACACATCCACATAATCAACCCCTTCATATTGAATTCCGCATTCATAAATCCCATGTTAGACGTGTGTTGATAGATGGAGGCACAGGATTGAATATTTGTACACTTAATCTAATCAGAAAACTGGGTCTCTCAGAGCAGACCATTGACTCTAGAAGAAAAATAAATATCAAAGCTTATGACGAGGAAGAAAGATCCTTTAAAGGTCTTATTGTTCTACCCATCAGAGTCGGACCCATTGAAATAAATTTTGTATGTCAAGTTCTAGATCTACCCCTGGCCTATAATATCCTATTGGGGAGACCATGGATTCATGAAATGCAAGCCATGCCGTCTACTTACCACCAGTGTATCAAGTTCCCACATAATGGGGTGGAAGTGACAATTCCTATGGACACTAACTATACTTGTAATAATATCAAAGCAGATAGTATGATTCCACATAACAAAGAGACTATGGATGAAATTGATCCTAAGACTACCAAGGACATGGTTATGAAGAGTTTTGGCAAAACCTTAAAAATTGGAGAAACAGGTATGGGAGAATACAAACTGGACCTGACTCTGTCACTTAAATAACTTCCAGTGTCACCAAAATCCTATGGAAAACCTTCCTCAAAATTCACACCTACTACCTCCAAGGAGCCAAAAATCCACAAAGCAACTAGCATGGTAAAGGCATCAACATCTACATTAGATAACATAGAAGAACATGCAGTCTAGGAATGGCTTTACAAAGGAGAACCAGTTGAATCTTAGGTCAAACATGTAGAGATATCCCTAGGATAGTATGGTAAAGGATATGATTTAATCAAACAGATGGGATACAAAGCATTATGCCCAGCATACCCATCCCTACATTTTGTAGGAAAAATGTTGGGTCCCTCTTTTCACTTTTGCTCTTCCCTTTTTTTTTTTTTTCTTTGTTCTCCCTCTGGGATTTGCTTCTGCAAGGGTTTTATTTCTTTTTATTTTGTCTTCTTGTGTCTTTGAGACCCAATCCTGGAGTTTGTTTGTTCTTTCTAGAGCCGAATTCCAGAATCCAGGATTCTCTGCCATCATATCTTCTTTTGCGGGAAGACTTGGTCGCATGGAGTCCCCGGGCCCAAAGTCTGGAGGCTTGCTTGTTCTGGAGTTTGCAGAAATAATGAAACCTATTTTTACCCTAAGGGTATAAATGCAAGTTACCTGGCATTTTCACATTTACTGTGATTAAAACACTTAGAGCACTCAGAGTGATTTTAAGATGATTAAGGCAATTAAACAACAAATTGCTCCTTGTGCTTAGTGGATAATTAAACGTTGATTTGTGGCAACTTGCTCATGATTGTTAGAAGGTGAAATTTTTGTAAAGTGCTTCCCATGCTCATCTTCCTTGCATTCTTCACATTCTAGGTAGGTTCTCGACTTTTCCTTCTCTAGTTTTCTATCTTTTGCTTTTGTTGTGCTCATGCTCATTTTTGTTTTGTTTTCTCTTTTGTGTGTTCTCATTTCTCCCTTTGCATTTTTCTTCTTGGTTGCCTCCCATTGGTGGGTTGGATTCTCTAGAGGGTTGTCCACCCTCTGTGCAGTTTTAGTATATTGTATATGTCTTACACTGTGGTAGAATAGCTTTTAGAGGTCTCTGTATATTATGTACACCGTGCAAATTTGTGTAAATATTCTGTAAATATTGTGTATATGTTGTTGTCATTCTGTGAGCTCCACTTCAGCCCTTGAAAATCCTTGACCCCCTATATTTTAGTGTATATATCTCATGTATATCCTTTCATCCTGACAATCTCCTCGCACTCCATCACATTTTGAACCACTCTATCAAGCTCGTCAAGAGGTAGTCGCCATGGTTTTACCTCAGCACCTCGCTGGTTCAAGCCATGGCAACTTTCTCTCTCCTCTGTCATGTCATCTTAATGGTGGGATTAATTTCCTATGAGTGGGCATTAAAACCCCATCCCATCTGGCATTTAATTTCCCTCGTGTTAGCCTATCACGTTGACAATGGCTAACTCTTCCAGACTCCAGGTGTTGAGAAGCCCCTAGGTCTTCATTCCATCTTTTTCACTTAGTCCAGTACCATAGAGTCCCTAGGTGTTTATCATAATCTAATTCATGTATGTCTCAATACTCTGAGATTCTTGATGTATGCTAACATTTTTGGATTGGTGCAAAATGGTGATGATTTCCCCAAAATCTGTAAAGTTATTATTATTGTATCATGTATTGACAGTTCTCTGGTCTTGCAGGTTGTAGATTGTGTGGTCAAGATGTCTGAAGTAATCACTCCTCTTGATAGCTCGGAGCTACCTACTACCTCCACTCGGACGGCCACAAAAACCAAGGCTAAAAAGATGTTGGCTAAGCTACCACTAACCTCCAAATACCCAAAGGAGGGCATTCTCGTGGGGTCTAAGGTGGAATCCAAAGTAAAGGAAATAATAGACGTAGAGCCCAGAATCTGGGCTGAAATGCAGGGCTTAATTCAAGCCATATACAAACTGAAGGCCGGCGGAGATAATATGGCCACTCAGTTGGCCGCCTCCAAAATCATAAAGATTGGGAATTTCCCTTTCTCAATGCAATCACCGAAGCTAATAATCCAGCTAGAAACACTCTACAATGCACCTACTTAGACTGTTCTACTCGCCGATCCTCGGCTGATACATTACCCAACAACAATCACCAATCTGGATGCAACAAATTTTGCCTCAGGGCTGGGGATTCCATAATTCAAGGGGTCTATCATCATCAACCAAGCCAAGTCGTTAAAACAATTTGAAGAGGCTACTCTCATCTCCCGTTAATACCTCAACTCTCAGTGGCTAAAGTTTCTAAAGAGGGACCATAAAAAGATGAAGTTGGAAATTCTCCGTAGGAATTTCAAAGAGCCCATTCAGGCGGGCATTATTTTTCTATGCAGGATCTTTGGATAGCCCCATGCCCAGGATTCCTCATCATGGATGTATTACTTTCTTTACTGCATCACCACCTACAACCATAATTTCAATTGGGTGCCTATTATAGCCAACCATGTGGACTCATAGTTGACGAGAGTTCTCCAGAATTCAAAATTTTACATGACATCATATATGCTATGGGCACTGGCCCAACAAAGACTAGATTTTCTGGGTCTACAAACAAAGGGAATTCTTGGGAATGGGCTAGGCCAGCTAACACCATGGGATCATTATCCCTAGGTCCAATGGGAACTTAGTTTCCAAAATTTTATTAGGGTAAATTATGCCTTCGTTTACCAAAACATTTTGACACTTACTCGGGATTCTGAATACCGGTGATTGCAAGAGGTGATGAACTTGGTGAGCACCTACAACAATTATTTTATTAAGATCCAATAGAAAACATATATTTGGGTGACTGGATTCTCTGGTAAACCCTATCTTCTTCCCCGATATTGTGGGAATAGAATCATTCTTTTAGAGTTTTGCTGGTAGATTTTAGAGCTACATGCCTTCTTCACATTGAAGAAGGTCACCAATGTTGTGTTCCCAGTCTCTTGTGGGATTTATACTTGCAATCTAGCCATAGAAAAAGAGGTAGATAGTGAGTTAAGGAGTCTGGGGTTGGTCAAATTTGACCACACTAGATAAAAAATTTATCCACTCGGAAAGATAGCTTTGGCGCTTCCCCGGGCATCCCCGCCACACATAGCAGATATTGAAGATTTTTGGGCAGATTGCAAAGACAGTTCTAATCTCTAGGCCCACCAACATTCACGGATGTCCAAAGGACTAATGAAAGTGCTTGACCTTCAAAATTTTCTAAAGATTTTTTCAGATGACGGGCCACTCGAAGACCCAACATATAAAGGGAAGGGGTTACATAAATTGGATCTCCCTCCAGTGGATTGGGCCACTCTAGAGGATTTGATAATCAAGGGAGTATACCACCCCATTTTAGAGGCTATTCATAATTATTTTTCTCGGGTGTGTCCCAAGAGCACCCAAAAGGGACCAATTGTTCGAAGTCTTGCTACTGCCACTAGACCCAGCACAAGAAATGGGAAGGGGAAAGAAGATACCCCAGCCAAGGTACCTCCTCCAGGTCTGGCACCCATAATGGTACAAATACATAAACAAATGGAGTAACTCCAGTAGCATTTGCTCACCTAGCGGGATCCCCATCATTGGCCACAATGAGGAGTAGGAAGACTTTTTTTGAGGTGGGGTCTACAATTATTTTAGATACTGGGGTCCCATTACTAAGAAATAAGAAGCAGAAGGTGACTCCCACTCCAAGCGCAGCCACCAGCCCTAGTATGTCGAACCTGCCTCTAGTAGATGTCAGTTTGGATTCCCCCAAACTCGAGAATATTTTTGATTCCTCTCCCTCACAAGATAATTTTGATGATGTCTTCGAGGCACATGAGCTCATGAACCTTCGTGATGATGTAGATCATGTAGCGGAGGAGATCATCACCTAAGAGAGGGAGGATATCCCCGCAGAAGAAGAAGTCCCAGAACAAGAAGTTGTCAGGGAGCAAGAAGCCCAGTAAGAAACACAAAGGGAGCCCAAGCAGGAGAAAACACTGGTCCAAGAGATTGAGGAGGAACCAAGGAAAAATAAAGATGAGAAACTGATGATTGAGGAAACTGGACCCATGGAATCAATCATACCACCAATCATCACACTCCAAATGCCTTTGGTTACTCAGGAGGACCACTTGCCCTGGAGTACATTTAGTGAGGTAGTAAAGGTAGCTGTATTGTTAAACTTTGGCCAGAGACCTCACCCACCTCCATAAGATGTCCCAGTGGAGGAATATTTTCTAGCAGATGAAACTGATGAGGCAGAAGAACAACAACAGCAGAAGAATGGGGAAATCCCTGAAGATACAAATGATGAATGAGCTGATGTTGAGAAGGACAGGGAAGTCCCTAAAAATACAGGTGATGCTGATACCATAGGAGAAGAAGCTCCAGACATCAAAAAAAAGGATGCCAACCTGGCAGAAAATACTAAGGCCTCCAGAGAGCAGGAGAAGGAACAAGAAAAATTAAAAGAGCCCGATGACAATGTTGATCTCGGGAATACACCACCAGATTCTGAAAGGAATCCCGATGCCCAGGTCCTAACAAAGAAGTTTCCCTAGCCACTCCAATGGCTGGTATAATCAAGAAAGAGGAAGGCCTCAGGAGTAACAATAGGCGTTCCACTCTCCCTGGCTGAAATGCTGGCTTGAAATGCAGAGGCCCAAAAGCCTAAGAAGGCATGGATAGTCCATACCCTTCAGACTAGTCCAATAGGAAGTACAGTTGTGACAATCACAACACCTCCTCCAAATGCAGATGCAGCAGCTGTAAGGCTCAAAGATTACACTATTACAGAAGTGGCACTGTGGTGAAGAGACAAGAAGGGTGAACTGGACCTACTGAGAGAGGCCACCAAAGTAGTGGAGGCCTGGTACATTAAACAAGGCTAGAAGTAAAAGGAGGAAAAGGAGGCCAATGCAAATCTCCTCATTCTTCTGGTAGAACTTACATAGCCTCTGGCCAAGATCCATCTAGAAGCTTCTTCCTCTAGATAGCCACTTGCACAGGGTGATGTGGATTCTCTCACGGCCATGAATTCTGGAGACCAAGCGACCATGTTGTTTTCTCTATCTTGGTTAACCATAGTTTATTTCTGGCGATCACGTGACCGAAGAAATCAAAGTTGCTGGATGAAAAATCTAACTCATATTTTACTTGGAGACTCCACGACTAATAGTTATTCTTAGCTTTTACGGTTATCTCCAAGTCGCTGAATGTTTCTTTTCCTTATGAGACCGCGTGACTACCCTTGGTCACTTAATCGCTGAATACAATGTTAAGTGACAAATCTTTCTGAAACAATGCGAAAAACATTTGCTTTTGGTTTTAATTCAGACACTATGCGACAAATAGCTATCTCCAAGTCGCGAGCACTTTTACCTTTAAGCCTTTTTTATCAGAGACTTTGTGACCACCATTTGATCTTTTCATCATTACATCTGACAGCCCTACTAAGTCACTGATTATTTTTAATATTTTTATATCAATTCAGAGACTACACGACAATAAAGCACTTTTACCTTTAGTCTCTTAATCGCCAGATGATCCTTTTCCTTTGGGAGACTACGCGACATGCTTCTTAATCCTCTCACCTTTGGACACGTGTCTCCTTCTATCACTTGTCTCTGAATCATTGAATGGAGAACTGACTCAGCATTTTAATCTCACAACAACCTGACTATGTCATATCTCAAACTGTATGTGGTTAGTCGCGGAGTCTTAGCATTCTTCCCTTAACTGTCATACCTTTTGGAGACTACGTGACATGAGCTTTTAACTGCAAGCTAATTCAGAGACCACGCGACTAAAGCAATCGCCAAGTCTCACAACAAATCACTAACTGCTGGCCTTTTTATGCGACACCGTAACTACCCTATAGGCCCATTTACTAATTGCTGACATACTTTCTTATTTGGAGACTACGCGACATGAAGGGCTCTGCCAAGTCTCATAGAACAAAAGGAATATTCAAATTCATTAAGAGACATCATGACACAAGCCAATTTCCAAGTCTCGATATAAAAAGCAATATGCGATCAAAAACATGCGACTAGGCGACCATGGCTTAAAACACATGACTTAAGTGATTTTCAAAAAGGTAACACCAAAATAGAAGTATGATAAACATCTTAGGGTTTTTCTCATTTTGGCCTATAAAACAAGACCTAGGGTTTCAAGGTTTTGCATTTTCACAGAGATTTTGACCTGAAAACCCTAAAAATTTCAACTGGAAAATTATAAGGAAATGAGAGACTTCCGGCCTTAGGAAAGAAAAAGAGCATGAGGATCACAAAACTTTGGCAAATAGACCAGAACCAGGAATACAACCAACATGTACATTTTGTGATAAATAAAAAAATAGGGTTTTTCAATGCATTGTAGGAAGACCTGGAGGCATATATCAAGTGGGTGCTTCACATAGAGATGTGGCTACATTCAAACACCTACAAGGGGAATTCAACCTCAAGAAAGAGATGTATATGGAATCTCTCAGGCCTTTTTATGATCGTTACCATATGAAAAGAGTAATAACAATTCTCATCAATCTTTTCCTCACCTTCAATATTGGAATATCATGAATTGACCATTTTTATATATACGTTGTGTATTTTTTTTTATTTGGATCATTCTATAATAGTGTATGTTTGTTCATTTTTTGATAGGAGAATTATAAAAATCAAAATACACACTTTCGAAAGTAAACTCTAATTAATTGATTGTAAAACCTCATAGATTCTATATCCTTTCATTTTGATCTCATATAACAAGTGAGGATGGAAATCAAAATTGCTGCAGGATATCCTCCAACATATATCATAGTATAGAAAGCAAACAATGCTAGAGCTTCATGGATTATATTAGACAGGTCTATTTTTGTAATTTCATTTTAAACAATGTTTGGTTGTATTATACAGTTTACAAATGTCTGGAATGAATTAGTGGTTTACAGTAGTTTGATTTAGTATGAGTCATCTAAACAATTTAATGCTTATTGTTTAGAAATATCTTATGTAAACTAGCCACCTTTCTTGTCCCAAGATATTTTCATGGGCAGCGAGGCAAAGGATTTAAATAGGGGTTGCCAAAGGACTGAGGTATTTGCATGAGGAATGTGGTGAAGGCACCATTGTGCATCGAGACATTAGATCTTCTAATATCATGCTTGGTCCTAATTTCTTGCCCTTGGTATGTCAACTTTCCCCTAAGGTCAAAAATTTATGTTTATTGAATTCATTTATACATCCAAGGTAATTGATGTTATTTATAGGTGGGGTGTTAGAAATAATTCAATCAGATCAAAATCTATTGGTTCTAACTCTTGTTTTACTTTATAGATCTTGGAGTTCCATAGGCAGGATGGATTTGAAGTTGGCAATGCTGACAAGATATTTGAGAGTACATCTGCAGATCAGATATGTCAGAAAGTTGCTTAAAGGGCATATGTCTCAAAAATTGTGAGCTTGTGTATGTATACCTTTTCTAAGTCAGATTCTGATAGCTATTATCTACTGTATTGTCTTAAAATGGAAGCACTACCATTTGGATGAGTTTAGCACCCTCGTTTAGTATGTTTGCATAATAGATTTGCATGTTTACATGTTTAGGTGAAATTAGGGTTAGGATCTTATGGATCCTCTTGGATTTTTCTTCTCCATGGCTCTTCTTTCTAGGTAGGACCTATGTATTGGTCCTCCTAGGTCTCATCTTACTCTCTCTCTAGGCCTTTTAGGCCTTCTTAACACTCTGACTCATTCTCCCACCTTCCTAGGTCCCCAATTGACCTGGGAGCCTTTCTGTCACATCCTGCCTGAAAACTCAGGATAGGGTCAAGGTCAACCCTATCCTAGGACAGGGCCAAGGTTGACCCTATCCTAATTCAAGGTCAAGTTCAACCCTATCCTAGGATAGGGCCGAGGTTGACCCTATCCCCTGACAGGTGTTGGTTCCCGTTTCCAAATCTGGAGCTTATCGGGGTCTGAAACTTAAAATAGGTCCCCCGGTTCAGATGCAGAAGTGTTTTCTTTGATATTTGAATTAATATTTTTTCTCCTTAGTTAGAAAATATGATTGGACCATGATTTGAGGTGAAATTTGAATTTGGATCCATTGCATTGCCCTAAGAGACCTATATTGAAATCTCTATATAAACACTCTCTTTTGCCTTCATTTGATCATGAAATGAGATGAAATGAAATCGAGAGATTACATGATGGAATGATGAGGCAAGAAAGTAAGAGGATGATATAGAAGGAAAATCTAGGAGGACATATCATCATCTTCAATTAAAAGCATTCTTCAAAGACAAGTTATTGTGGATCTTCATTGAAGCAAGAAGGCTTTCATTTTAGATCTACCATCTTCAACATTCAAGCATTCAAAGGACATTATCATGGGGTAGCAATTACGGATTGTGAGTTGATAGGAATACTTTAGCCTTGGGGGCTTGGTATGCTTTCTTTATCATATTCAAATCTATGCATTGCTTTCTCATTTCCATGTTATGTTAGGATTGTTAATCTAGAAGATTAGATCTTGATGTTGCATGTTTAAAAGACTCTTTCTAAAGAGAAACACACACACAATATACATTCTATATACTTGGCTATTCATGGAGGTGGAAACCACCAAAACGGGGGTTTGACTAAGGCAAAACCCTATATAGACACCCCAAAACCCCCTTTCCAGATATTTGCAGGTGCAGGACAAAGGATCCAAGGCCAAATCTAGATACCCTTTTCGGATTTCTTCCGGACTGTGTGAACAGGGACACTTTCAGAGTTGAGCAGATCGAGTTGGAAAAAGTTGTACAGGGTCGACCTTTTTCATAAGATGACATCGAAATGGAAAAATATTTCTGGGTTTTGTCCGTCTTTGTGCTCTGGTTCGGTATCTACTGTTACCTTCTCTAGAAACAGTCTACAGAACTCAAAAAATGAGTTTTTCTAGATCTGCTATGTCATTAGGTAGGCATCTTACCACATCATTCTTTACATGCTCTTTTCCATCCTTTTGATCAATATAATTAAACGTAATATCCTGAATTCGGACATAGGATTTCCCTTCATTATACAAATCTTATTCAGGAGATCTAGGGCATTCAAACCGCTTCCAAATTTAGATCTTACATTTTGGTGAACCCGCGATAGACAACTCTTTCTTTTTGGTGTTAGATTTACATTTCATATTAGATCTTGCATGAACATAGAAATAGATTTCTTTTTTGCATTTATATTTCATAAAAATATATAAAAATTATAAAATTACCTTTAAAAAATACAAAAACATTTACATTTTTCATGCTTGTAGTACTTCCTTCTATTCAACATGTTTGATTTTTGTTTTGAGTACTTTGATGAGGATTTTGTGGTACAACATGATAGATCCCTTAATGAGGTACATGGAAGTGTGAATGCAAATGGTTTGAATGAGATCCCCATGGATCCTATTCCTATTTTATCCTCCTCCACAACTTCTTCAATTGACCTTTACCATAGGATATATGCATGGTTACCTTCATATTCCTCTATTTGCAACATTGAGAAACCTAAGACACTCTTTCCTAAACCTTTGATGACAGTAAAAGGGTTTCCTTTGATGATTATTAAGGGTAAACCTAGAAACCCTTTGGATTTCTTTGATAACACGAATTCTATTTCGCATGCTTACCGCACACGGAATAATCCTCAACCTATTGTCCCAGTAAGTTTACCTCCTTCTCAACCCATGCTTCCTCCAGCACCTAGGTTACCTTCTTCCTTTAAGGAATATGACATAGTGGAACAGTTACGCGCTACTCCAGCTAAGATCTCTTTATGGGAATTACTTCAAACTTCTCCTACATATCATGAGGCATTGCAAAAAAAATAATCTACTCTTCCTTCTCTGCCTCCTAACCAAGAGAATATTAATTCATTTCTGGAGTGCATGCATACTATGCCTTCTGTACCTCCTATTGTGTTTTCTAATGATGATTTACCTACTGTTGAGGTGTAGAATCAATATGATGCTCTTATGTTTGTTGTCTCTATTAATCAGAGTATCATTCATAGAACATTGATTGATAATGGATCTGGGCTTAATGTTTGTAGCATGGATATGCTCAAGGCAATTAAAGCCGATCTTACAACTATTCAACTGGATAACATCCCTATTCATGGATTTGATAATATTGCAAAGAAAACCTTGGGTATCATTACATTACCTGTTAAAGTTGGTCATGTGCTTCTTTACACTCCTATCCATGTTATGCCTGGACCACTCAATTATAACCTTCTATTAGGAAGACCTTGGTTACATACTATACATGCAATTCCTTCTACTCTTCATCACAAGGTTAGGTTCATTTATAACAATTTGATGTACACACTACATGTGGATGATGAACCAAACCCTTTCCTGAATGTAGAATATGCTAAGGTTCCCGAACCTATTCAACCAATAAAACAACCTAACCAACCCCCTGAGGTTAAACATGATGAGATTCCATCCTCTTCCTTGACAGAAGATGATTGGGGAACATTGGATTTCAATCCTACTTTTATAGGAGAATATAAGGTATCGGATTTGGAATTTATGAAAGAACAAACTGAGTTTGAAAAACAAGTCTTTATTCCTTCTCCGCTTTCTGAGGAGTTAAAGACTAACTTTCTTGATGCTTCTCATAATGAAACAATTGAGACAATAAAACTAGATTGTCATGACATTGTGTCATATGCCGCTCCTTTAACTCAATCTGATATGGCTGACAGGTATGATTCTGGTTATCACTTACTCAAGAAATCAGGATTTAGTGGAAAAGGTTGCGGTAAGTATGAACAAGGTATACAAGTACCCTTGGATAATGACGGTTGTGATTATACCTATCGATTAGGATTCAATCCTTATAGGAAACCCTCAGTTTTTCCTCTTAATGTTAATCATATTTGTGGTGGACATTTGAAATTTGTTAATCAATTTCTCCTGGACATGGATCAAAAATCTAGGTTGGATATCTTTCCTGAGGATGAAGCCCTCGCTGATTTTTTAGGGGCTTATCAAGATCTACCTACATTTCATCATAAACGAAGGAAATTGTATTGTCTCAACAATGAAGTCTATTTTGGAGAACATCACGAATCAGATATTTCCCCTCTACCAATAGATTCTCCCATACAAAGCAATCTATTAATAACTGAGACTATTAATGTTCAAATGGATGAGAATGATGGTGAAAAAACAATCAAAATTGGGAAATGTTTGTATCAAGATGAACGTGATCAATTAGTTTCTCTTTTGCTTGAATATAAGGATATCTTTGCTTGGACATATTCAGACATGCCTGGTATAGATCCCAAGATTGTCACTCATAATATTGTCCTTAAACCCAATGCTAAACCAGAAAAACAAAAGATTTGTAAGATGAATCTCGGCAACGCTTTACTTGTTAAAACTAAAATTGAAAAATTATTAGGTGCTGGATTCATTCACTCTATCGATTATTCCAACTAGATTTCCAACATTGTGGTTGTTTCTAAGGGTGAAAATAAAATAAGAATGTGCACTAATTTTTGTGATTTAAACCAAGCATCTTTAAAAGATGACTTCCCGCTACCTAATATTGACATGATTGTGGATTCCACAGCAGGTTATGCATGGTTATCTTTTATGGATGGATTTTTAGGTTATAATCAAATCTTCATTCCTATTGAGGATCAACTTAAGACCACATTTATTACACCTTTGGGAACATTCTATTGCATCATGATGCCTTTTGGATTAAGAAATGCGGGAGCTACTTATTAACGTGCCATGACTTTGATTTTTTATGATTACATTCATAAGATTTTGGAAGATTATGTATATGATATCTTGGAAAAATCTATACAAAGAGAGGATCATGTGTTTATTTTAAGACACATATTTAATAGAATAAGGAGTTACAATATGAGGTTAAATCCTAAGAAATGTGCTTTTGGAGTTGATTCGGGCAAGTTACTAGGATTTATTATCTCTAAACAGGGCATAGAAGTTGACACTGAAAAGATTGATGCTATTGTTAACATGCCTCCTCGTAAGAATATTTCTCAATTGTGTAGTTTACAAGGTAAAATTCAATCCATTCATCCCTTTGTTTCTAACTTAGCCGATAGGACTATTCCTTTCACTTCTTTACTTAAAAAAGATACTATCTTTTCTTGGAATCAGGAATGCAAAAGATCTTTCACACAATTCAAAGAATATATTGCTAATCCTCCTATCTTAAAACCTGCTCAATTCAATAAACCCTTTTATCTATATACTTCTACCACTTCTAATGCAGTGAGTGCATTGTTAGCTCAACATGATAGTGATGGAAAGGAACAACCAATATACTATATTAGTCGGACATTGTTAGATTATGAAACATGATATACTCAACTAGAGCGACAATGCTTGGCTTTAGTTTATGCTTGTCAGAAACTCTGGCATTACTTTCTCAATATTGAAGTCAATGTGACTATTAAATTCGATCCCCTAAAACATCTTTTCTCAAAAATAGATCTTTTCGGTCGATTAGCAAAATGGGTAATGTTGCTCACGGAATTTAATCTCAATTTCATTCTTCAAAAATCAATTAAAGGACAAGCTTTAACTGATTATTTAGATGAAGCTCCTTGTCCTCATGCTAATACAACTATTACCTCACTAGAATTCCCTAATGAGAATATATTTGTGATCAAACAAGATGATACTTGGGAGTTATATTTTGATGGCTCTAGGTGCAAGACAGGTTCTGGGGTGGGCATCATCTTGATACCTCCTACAAAGAAACCCATTCCTCTATCATATAAATTAACTTTTCCTTGTACCAACAACATTGCAGAGTATGAATCTCTTATAGCTGCTCTACGACCAGCTTGATCTCTTCACATCCAAAACCTAGAAATTTATGGAGATTCACAATTAATTTTCAAACAAATCAAGGGAGGTTATCAAACTAAGAATGATAAAATGGCACAATATCAACATTTAGCTCTAGATATTCTTTCACAATTCTCTTCTTATACCATACACACTTTACCTAGAAAGGATAATCGACACGTAGAAGCCATGGCAAGTGCGGCTTCCTTGGTTTGTCTTGAAAATAATGATGAAGACTTTCAATTTACTATACACACTCTTAAACTCCCTTCAATTTCTGATAAGACTACTGTTAATTGTTGTAATTTGCATTCCGAAGAATGGTATTCACATATTTTTCATTTTCTGAAAGATAATACTTTTCCCGAATCAGCAACAAGGAACACACGTAATCGTATCAAAAAGCTTGCAGCCTATTATATAATTTTAGGGAAACCCTTTACAAGCGTTCTTATGAGGGATTACTATTAAGATGTCTTAACAAAACTAAAGTTCCTATGGCTTTAGCAAAAGCTCACTTTGGTTCTTGTGGGGGACATTTTGGTGGGAAATCTTTGGTTAACAAACTCCTTAGAATGGGATATTATTGGCAAATGATGGAACAAGATTCCTTTACATTTGTCAAGAAGTTTCCTCAATGTCAACAACATGGTAATTTAATTCATGCTCCTGCTCATGAGCTTCATAATCAAGTTGCTCCGTGGCCTTTTAGCATTTGGGGTTTTGATCTTATTGGAAAAATTTCCCAAGCTTCCTCTCAAGGACATACGTACATTCTCACCGCTACATATTACTTTACTAAATGGGTAGAAGCTATTCCTCTTTGTTCTACTACTGCTGGTGTTATCTGTGATTTCATACTTAATCATATTATAGCACGATTTGGTATTCCTTCAACGATAGTTTTGGATAATGGTACATCTTTTAAGAATAAAGAAGTCACAAAATTCATGGAGAAATATCGTATACAACATAGATTTTATACTCCTTATTATCCTCAATCTAATGGTCA
>MU227857.1:513439-535427 GCA_018584345.1 Thuja plicata
AATGGGCTTGAAAAGTGGGGGATTGTCTTCCTCAATGTTGAAGAAAGCAAACATTGAATCTTAGCATGGGTAAAATGGCTCTATTGAAAAACTAAGATGTGGATGAGCATTCAATGATGTTTTTAAGGCCCTATGAGAAAGGAGTATACTAAAAAAAGACATTTTTCTCTACTTTTCAAGTCTAGCATTATTTTTTGTCATACATGGTTGTGATAATGCTATGTTACATCCTTACCAAAGTTCCTTGGAGGTATTGGTTGGGGCTAGGTATAGCCTTGACTTTGGACCTATGCATGGTTGTTTGTTTAACTTTATTTAAAAAACAATATTAGAATAGCTTTGACCCCTCTCCCTCCAAATGGAGAGAGAAAGGACCTCAAGAGTAAGGAAAGACCAGGTATGCCCCCCACAAGATGAAGCCTCCCACACCCCCATCAAAGTTAAGAAATAAGAATACTTTCTTTACATGAAGGTTTTGGTAAAAATATTGGCAACTTGCTTGGATGTTGGGCAATAGTAGACTGATGACTTGCCCATGAATGAGATCCCCAATGTAGTGTATCTGGATGTCAATATGCTTGGTCCTTTGATGATGGATTGGGATACATGAGATTTTAGTAGCACATTGATTGTCTCAAAATATGATTGATGGTTGTTTAGATTGAATACCAAACTCAATGAAAAAATTCTGAAACCAAATAGCCTCAGTTTTGGTACTCAACTTCAATAGAAGATGGACCAATAACAAAATTCTTCTTTCTCTCTAACAAACAAGTCTTGAACCAAGTGAGAAGCTATAAGTTGAAGTCATGAACTTATAGCTTCTCACTTGGTTCAAGACTTTTTTTTTAGAGAGAAAGAAGCAATTTTTTATTGGTCCATCTTCTATTGAAGCTCGAGTACCAAAATTGAGGCTATTTGGTTTCAAATTTTTTTTTTTTTTAAAATTCACTTTTGGTCAAAATTATAACATCCATTGGTCGAAACATCTACTTAGGTCGGCTTACATTTTGACCATTCTGTGTCAAAATTTTGTGTCATGGGTTTGGCATCCTGGTCGAATGGGTCAGACATTTTGACCAAAGTTTGCGTTGTGGGTTTGGCATCCTGGTCAAATGGGTCAAACATTTTGACGAACGTGGCACAAAGTTTTGACAAATAATATGGACATTTGAAGATGCTAATTTTGACCAATTTTGTGTATAAATTTTCATGTTAACAAGGATGTGTCAATCTTTCGATGATAAAAATACTGACAAAGCAATATGTGGGTCTTTCGACCAATCTACGTAGATAATTCGACCAATGTTCATCAAAAATAGGGGCCAATTCTACTAGTGAGAAGAGAAATAATTTGCAAGGTGGAAAGGGATCACATAATTATACAAGTGAGAAATAATATAAAGACAAAAAACTACCATAATGGAGTCATTTAGTACTTCCAATAAGAAGAGGCCAAAAAATTTGGAGAATCTAAAGCGAAGAGGGAAATAATAGAAGAGAAAAACCCAACCAAGAAATTGAATCAAGATATGATTGACCAGATGCAGTCCCCTAGTCCAAAGTCAAGAAGGTCAAAACATCATTTTCCTAAGAGAGACCAATTGGAAGATAGATACAAATTCCTCGGGGACATACAAACTAAAATAAGGGGGTATGAATTGTTCTTGTTTCATTATTTGAGAAGACTTAAGCTAGTAGACATTTTCCATCCTTGGAAGATGAATCTAGGTAAGCTAATTGTGCTAGATGTTTTTGTCAACAATGAATTAATTGATGCATTCAACAATGGAGAAAGCCCAAAAGATAAATTTTTTCCTTTCATCCAACACAACACAAATTAAATGACAAGAAAAACAAGCCAAAAATGAGAAAATGAGAGATCAACCTTCAATTATGATTGATGAAACAATTACAATAGATCTACAACATGTAGTCTCACATGCCATACTTACATGCCAGATTAGATCATAAATATATTACAAACCCTATCCAATTTGTGCTATATAATCTTATGAAAAAATCTCTTATCCCATAGGAACATTTCCATAATCTTAAATAAAAATTGCAATCATCAGTCAACCTAGAAAAGATCACATTTTCCAAGAATAAGAAAATGTGTTACAACAATTAGGTCATGACCCAAAACAAATAGATCAACCTCCAATGAAAAACAATAAGAGATGTGATCATACAAATAAGTCAGCCTCAAATGTAACACTAAGTTGGCATGATCGTGCTTAGAAAAACCAACCAAAAAATTGGGAAAAAGGTTAGAAACCCAACCACCAATTAGTAACATGAAGAGCATTACACTCCCACAAATAAACTATAATAAATCTTGCATGATGAATCCAAATGAGGTGTGATCATATAAAATGATCTAGAATAAATCTAAGAACACACAAAAGTGACCGCAACTCAAAAAGACAACTACAAATCGACCGCCACTAGAAATACTAGACTGGTAAATAGGAAGACAACATGAAACAAAATATTTTTGTTTGATGCAAGATTGTAAAGTTCCCAAGATTCTCCTACATCAGACACCCGAGGTAATTTAAAAGTGAGTCTCTCACTTTTCTATGGCCAAAGGAAAACCAAATAGGTCTACCTCATCCTGATAAATCTTCAACTGGTTTTTCCTTCCACTTCACTAGATATTCCATATACTGCTTACTTCGTGTACTTCAACCAACTCTATTATCCAAACTTCTCTCTATCTACTCCATCTTCTTCTTAGGATATTGTTGTGCAACATCTGATTCTCCACTGCTACTGTAATCTGACTCGTGATACTCATAAAAATCACCAAAATTGAAAAAAGGTGATATATCCATATCCTCTGGTAGTTCCACTTCAAAAGAATTCCCTGAATCAAACCTCCTCAAGATCTTGCAAGGACCAATCTTCTTCATCTTCAACTTTTTATAAGTACCAGTTGGAAATATACCCTTCTACAAGTATGCCATAACGTTGTCTCCCTCTTGAAATTCCTTATATATCCTCTTCTTGTATGCTCTCCTCTTATAAAATTGATTCATTTCCTCCAAATGATGTATCATTCATCCATGTAATTACTTCATAACCTCATAAAACTCCTCACCATCAGCACTCTTCTAAACTTTAGGATTGATATCCATTAATTCTTCTATTCCTTTAGGAGTAAACCCAGTAACCACTTTGAATGGCGTCTTCCATGTACTCTTATTTACTAAATTTTTATATGAAAACTATGCATGTGGTAAAACTAAATCCAAACTTCCAGGATTATCTCCAACTAACATCTCAACAAGTTTCCCAAACTCATGTTCACAACTTTTGTATGTCCATCAGTTTGTGGATGAAAAGTAGAACTAAACTTCAAATCATCTTTCAACTTCTTCCAAAGTGTCCTCCAAAAATATCCAACAAATCTATTGTCCCTTTCTGATACAATGCTCTTAGGTAATCCATGTAATCTCACAATCTACTTGAAATCTATATGCATTACATTGGTAGTCATCTTAGAAAATTAATCTACAACCACAAAAACTAAGTCATAGTCTCTCTATATTCTGGGAAATCCAAGCATAGAATCCATACTAATTTCCTCCCTAGGTCTGAATGGTACTGTCAGAGGTGTATACAACCCCACATTCTGACTACTTACTTTTGCAACTTGACATACCTTACAAGCTATTGTCTTATCAATGTCAAAATGTCCTGCTAAACCTCCATTATATTTATCCTTAATCATATTATCTCTCATGGAAATCCTAGGTATACATAATTGATTACCTCTAAACAACATTCCATCTTAAATGAAATAATGTAACCACTTACTTCTATCAACAATAATAGGTTCTTTACAAGCCTTCCAAGATTTAGAAAAGTCTGGATTATAGCATAGAATTCCTAATCATACATTGAAATACCTTCTCTTTGCATCATTCAAATTCTCACTAAAATAAGCAAAAGGTCTCCCTTCTTGAGTCAAAAAAGCTCCAATTACATTTCCACTAGCATCAAAATCTACTTGAAATACCTTATTTTAATCAAGTAAAGCTAATATCATTTGTTCAGTAAATTTCTTCTCCAACAACTCTAAACCTTTGTGTGCTCCATGTGTCCATTTGAACTCCTTTTTATCACCTCTCATAGTTTTAGTCATCTGTCCAAAGATAGAACTAAAGTGGCTGATGAACTTCCGATAGAAACTAGATAACCCATGAAATGATCTTACTTCTCCAACACTCTCATATGTAGGCCACTCAACAATGGATTTCACTTTCTTAGGATCCATCTTCAATCCCTTAGTATATATTACAAATCCCCATTATACCAACTCTTCTTTCATGAAAGTACACTTCTTGATGTTTATCAACAACTTCTCTTCTCTCAACCTCTATAATACTTGTCTAACATGCATCATATGTTCTTCTTTTATCTTACTAAAAATCAAGATATCATCCAAATAAACAATGACATACTTACCCAAGAATCTCTTCATGACTTCATTCATCAGCCTCATGAAAGTACTAGGTGCTTTAGAACATCTAAAAGGCATTACCAACCACTCATACAATCCTTTGTTTGTCTTAAATGAAGTCTTCCACTCATCACCCTCTCTGATTCTAATATGATGATATCCACTCTTCAAGTAAATCTTGGTGAAATACTTAACTCCACTCAAACAATCCATCAAATCATCCATCCTTGGTAAAGGAAATTAGTACTTAATTGTAATCTGATTAATAGCTCTTGAATCAGTACACATCCTCCATTGTCCATCTTTCTTAGGTGCTAATATAGCAGGTACTACACATGGACTCAAAATTTCTCTCATCAACCCTCTCTGCAAAAAAATATTGCACTTGCCTATTGAGTTCTTCATTCTATGTTTGTGTCATCCCATATGCTACTTTATTTGGTAAACTACCTCCTAGTATAAATTCCATCCAATAACTAATACTTCTTACCGGTGGTAATCCATCAGGTGCATTATTAGATATGATGTCAGCATACTCATTCAAAAATCAATAAATTTCCTTAGAATGTTATTCTACCAAAACTTTCTTCTTAGAATCCTTATGAACTAAAGAAAAACACACATTATTATGCTTCATGTCATCCAAAAACTTCATGCCATCTACCAAACATATTCTTGCACTAGTACATACTTCATTGTTAAGAGGTTCCTCTAAAGGTAACAAAAAAAATTTCATCTCATTAGAAACAATAAAATAAAAATTCCTCCTACTATCATGTATGGCTTGCCTATCATACTTGCATGGTCTACCCAACAAGATAAGACACAAATCCATAGGCATAATATCACACAAAACCTCACATAGTACTTCCTGGTCTTGAATTCAACTAGGCATTGTTCACTTACCAGTACCTTATGTTCATCTTTAATCTAGGCAATCTGATATGTTTTAGGATTCTCTATCCTCTACAACTTCAGTTTGTCAACTAGCTCCTCTCAAGAAAGATTATCAAAACTTCCACTTTCTATGACAACATTACACACCTTTTTCCAAACAAATTATTCCTCTGTATAGACTCTGTTAATGTTTGTAGCTTCAGTCGTATGATCATTTAGAATACATATAATACTTAGATATTGATTAATAATAATATTTCAAGTATTTGTATATATATGTTATATTATATATATTATTATTAAATATATAATATTGTTGGAAAGTGATGCATTTTTGGAGTGATATGGGATACTTGAGGGTTTTCATTTATGGAAACACATCTGGTATGATGATCGCTTGGAGTTGTTTATAGTTTTGGATATGTAGATAGTAAAATGACTAAGAACAGTAAATAGAAATATAGAGTATGGCAGTACGGTTCTGGACAGCGGAGATAGTATATGATGACAGATGACTACAAGCTTAGAGGAAGACATTTTGGGATATGTATGACCTTTTGTCAAGGTCAGTTGAATTTTGGTTTTGATCACAGTGAGTTAAAGTGTTTTTAAGATATGTGAAGACAGAGAAACAGAGATACAAGGTAGATAAACAGTCGCAATGATTAAGGGAGTATAACATAGAATCAAAATGTGATAAGTTGGATTGGGATTATGGTTTACCTATTATTTGGTAGTATAAGGTCATTGAATTTGTATTTACTCTTTGCATGAATATTAATTCTAATTAATAATGTATTTGAGAGTCGACTAGATGATGCAATGCATAGATATATGAAGAGCTTTTTGTAAAGCGAAGTGTGAAAGTGATGAAATGATATGAAGCAGGTGGAATGCATGGATGCATTGTGATGTCAGAAAGATGTGAGATACAACTAGAGCTATCTAAGAATATTTGATGCTTGTGTTGTTCATTTCTAAGATTGATTGTAACATAACTATTTCTAATTGTAAGTGTGCTTAGTATACCTTTAACAGGGTTTTGTATTCCCCTAACAGGGAAATATGCTAACGTAATATTCATCTCCTAACAAGGATAGGTTTGCTAATAGGTACACTATAATTTTAGTACATATTTGTGCGTACCATCCCAGCTACGGTTTTCTCTTGGCCAGGGTTTCCTCAATAATAATTCATGGTGTTATGAGTTATGTGTTGTGTTCTTATGTTCTTTTCATTTTAGTAGTTATATGGTTAAGTTGGAATTTATTGATTTCATGTTTAAAGTGTTGTAATATTGATTCAACCCCCCCCCCTCTCAGTATTAATTAATCCTAACAATTGGTATCAGAGCTTAAAGAAAGTTTAACAACTTAAGGGAGATCAAGATGGGTTTTGAAAGTTTGGAAGAAAACTTTGAAGAAGCACTTGAAGATCTTGACAGAGCTAAAGTAGAGAATGGTGACTTGAAATTAAAATTGAGAAGAGTAGAGGGATTCATTAAGAAACTAAAATAATAGCTTGAACTTTTCAAAAGTTAGAGGCAAGATCTTATGGTTAAGATAAAAAAGGATTTAGACAATGATAATTCAGATCAGATAATGCAGCTTGAGAAAGAGAAAGATACCTTAAATCTTGACTATGAAACTACTTCACTGTAGATGGCTAAAGAGATTCAACAAGAAAAGGATGCTAAGAAAAAAATTGAAGACTAATTGAAGGATGCTAATATTTAGATGGGAAAAATGAAGACTGAACTTGAACACTACAAGAACAAGTATCTGGAATTAGAGAAATACAATCATAACATAAAAGGAGAACTCGTTGAGGAAAAGAATCATATTGAGATACTTCACATGAGTAGTGACTTGATCGATGAAAAGAGAGAAAAATGGAAACCTAAAGCTGACATGACTTGTGTTGGCTTAAATGAAGTTGAATGTTCAAATAATCAAGAAGAAAAATCTGATACAAAGATTGATGGAGAAAGACCTACTCTTGAAGAACCTAAAGAACAGATCAAACCTTTCAGAGGTAGATTTTTTGGATGTAACAAAATTGGACACATGAAGAGATATTTTAGAGGTAAAGCCCCTTTCAAACCTTTTTCTGGTTATTTCTTTAATTTTTATGCATATGGGCACAAGAAAGCATAATGCAGGAAACCTGATCAATTAAGATACAAACAAGATTACATTAGTGAAGAGACAATAGAGAAGACCACATGTTGAAAATGTAATAACCTTGGGCACATCACAAGGTATTGTAAGTTGCAAGTTAATCAGAATAGATCACCTCTTATACGCTACAAATGTAACAATCTAGTTCATATAGCAAAGTTTTTCAAGTACAATAGAACTAACAACAGAAGAGGACAACCTCCTATGGTTATAAAGAATAACATTGGTGATAATGGTAAGAGTCTTGTAGAGTACAAGAGTGAATTTGATATTTTTTTTAATAAATCCAAACATATCAATAGAAATAAGGTATGGAAGGTAAAGGAATCTAGTGAGGAAAAATTTTAGGGAGAATTAGTAGATGCTACTGAGTCTTCGCCTAATGGTAACATTGATACATCAACCTACATGGTCAAGTATGGCCTTAGGGGGAGCATTAAAAGAATACATCATAAATATATCCAGCACCTGAATTTGAGGAGTAAGCTCTTACAAGCTTAGGGAGAGAATGTAGAAATGTTTTGGATTACATATCTGTGATCACATGGTTTTATAAGCCTATATCCTATGATCACTAGATTGTTACTCGACTGGTTTATGTGCAAAATGAGTTTATTAGGAACTGTGTCATTTTTCCATTCAACAAAGTATAAGGTTAATAGAAAGAACATAAGTGAACATCATTTGCAGGGCAGAGCTTGAGGAGAATAGATTCTTGAGTAGAAGTAGAATTAGAGAAAGTTTGCTAAAGGATTTGATTGGTGCAGAAATTCATATTTCCATAGTAAAGAGGTATTTAGATCAATTGCAAATTTTTGAAAATGGATACTGCTCTAATTTTTTATGTTGCAAAGAGACCTAGATACAAGTTTAAGAAACGCCCTTTCAAATCTACTAAGGATTACCCCAAAGGCGCATTTTCTCAAACACGCTATGGCATTTTGCATGTCAAAGATATTAGGGCACATATACATTGTAAGTATGGATCTTTGGGAGATGAAGAGATTTCTACAAAGATGGAAAACATGATAAGTGATGATGTAAAAATGAAGGATGAGTTCGCACACCTAAATAACCTGAGTATTATGAAAATAAACTAAAATTCACAATTTGGAAGAAGAAGAATGGATAAATATTATCTTGAGTAGAGTTCATGGTCAATTAATATCGATTGGAGATCGGCTTGTAAAGATCTATAGAAACCTAATTTATGCCATAACAAGATTGGACAATATTGGTGTAGTACCTTTTGTTGAGAAGAACACTAAGAAGATGGTAGAAACCTAATGCATTAACGATGGGACAGGAGAGCAATGATGGTAAATGATGTATTCCAATAGGATATAAGATTGATTACTATGATATTAGGCAATAAAATTTATTATAGCAGCCGACTCAATTCTGCATCAGTAGGTGTAATCTTAATGGCTTATAAGATGGTCAAGGAAAACATCAAGTACAATCTATGTGAAGTATTAACATGACAATTCTTGGAAAATGTAAGGCAGATAAAGAAGGATAAGTCTAAAGGATTCAGATTTGAATCTTTGTTGATACACATGTACATTCACATTGTTCACAAATTTCCTGAAATGCACTCTAGAGCATGGAAAGATGGTATACCTACTGGTGTTCAGATTTCTCAGAGTTATAGGAGACAGATTAGCACTTGGGTAGATGGTGAATTATTTTCTATGATCAAAATCCTATAGAGAGAGATGAATGCAAGGGAGATAATTCCTGAGGCAATGGTATAAAAATACAAGGACTCAATCTATTTCATGGTTGAAACTAATTGTGTGTGCTTTGAGGCAGTTATTCCCAAAAAGAAATGGTGCTATCCACTAAGCTATGAGGTTAGTTCTGAAGTTTTTACTATGCAAGTAGAACACATCTTAGCTTCAAAAGTTGATTTAGCAGAGAAAAGATGAGGTACTTATGAGGAGAATTCTACAAAGATTAGGGAGGGACATACTAGAGAATCAAGGAATAAGAAAGTAGAGAATAAAATTGATGATTATGCAGCCAAGTCAGGAATATCTAAAGAGGAAATGAAAAAAGTTAGGAAGAAGATGACTGAGAGAGATTTTGGGTTGGAAAGCACTTCTGTTGTAGCCCTTCCACCTCTAGAAGATGTGAAGATAATCATTCCACTTTCTACTGTGATTAATGTATCTACACCTTCACCACCTCAACATACAGCACAGGAAGAGACTACAAGGCAATTACCTAGAATAAAAACATGGTCCACTAAACAGGACTCACCTTCTAAGGAACATAGGAAAGAAGGAGAAGAAAACAAAATTGAAGAAAAGGCCACTAACATGAGACAAATTTGGAATCCAAATATGAAAATGTGTGAGAAGAGGATTATTGAGCAAGGAAATCGTGTTTCTTTGGCAAAATTCTATGACAGGTATGAGGTATCTGACAAACTTCTGATTGAAGACATAGTGATTAAACATTTTCTTGTTTTTAAGAAGAATTTGTTAGAGATTGGAGGCAATATACCTGAGGAGTTGTATGAGAAATTGGAGATAAGGAAACAATTAGCACAAAAGGAAGATGAAGTGATTAGAGAATAAGAAACTGGAGGCATGTTGCATGTTGTATCAGTTAAAGAGGTTGAGAGAATATTGAGTAAACTTAAACCCTTACTGAGAACCAAGACAAGATTAGTCAATATAATGGGAAGAAAATATGATGCAGTACTTGAGGAGACACAAAGAGATGTAGAAAAAGTCTTGATGGGAACTGAAACTAAAGACATCTCACCACCTAAGGCTCCTAAGCCCAAATCCATTGAGAAAAGAGAATCATTAAAGAAAGATGAAATAAACCTTAATAAATCATTGAGAAAAGATGCTAGTCAGTATGTAAGCACTATGAAGAAGCCAAATTTCTATGTTTCTAGTGTGCATGTCTTATTGGACACTTCACAGGATGTGAATAGCCCCTTTGTGTAGAATACAAAAATTGATGGATTAGTAGAAGGTACAGTGGATAAGGTTGAAGTGAAATAGGAAACTGATGCATATGATTCTTCACCTTTATTTTTGGCAAGTAGAGACAAGTATTTGAGCACTGATGTTGAGAACATGGATGATGATGAGTTTATGAAGTTTTCCTTCATAATATTTACTAAAGCTAAAGAGAGATCTGAGAAAAAAGGAGAGAAAAAGACTAAGGTGATAACAAGAGTAGTTGACACATTGAAAAAACTACTTCCAGCACCTATTTTTTTTAGGGAAAAGATGATGCAGAGAACTTGAACAAGGCACTAGATGACTTTGATAGTCACTATGAGTCATTAGAGAAGATCGTTGAAGAGAAGGTTGAGAAGAAATATCTTGAGAATAAATTAGAGGAATTTTCATGTCTATTTCATGGGACTTGGGTGTACTGAACAAAACTACAACTAAGGCTAAAAATTTTGTCACACAAGGAAGGAATTTATACAGATACTATATAAACCCTATCAGACATATCAAGAACATTGAGGACATAGTAGAAAAAGATAGAGCTACTCTGGATAAGTTGATGGACAGTAGTGAGACCTCCTCACAATCTGTATTGGAGATAGACAGAGAGGTGTCCAAAATTTTGGACAAACTGAGTATACTGGATACAAAAAGAGGGAGAGTTATGGAAAGATTTGGTTTGTTGAAGAGTCTAATTACTCCCAACCTATCAATTCTTGAGGTCCATATCTCTAACATAGAGAAGATAGGACATGCCCTTATAGCACATATGCATACTGACTTAAAGGCAGCAGACACTTCTTCATTCATACTAAATGGCCTAATTCATGTGAGTCATATTTTGGTGAAGACGTAGACAAAGGAAGTGAAGATCTTGGAAAACTCTTTCTGAGATGTACTAAAAATGATCTAATTCTCTGATAAGTAGTGGTACAATTTTGGTATACTTTACATTTTTGTTTACCTTTTCCATTGATTTCAAAGGGAGAGAAGAGATGAGATGAAAAATGTATAGATAATTATATAAAGTAAAGGATATACTAAGATATCTTTTTGGTATTGACACTTAGTCATTTTTCACTAAGTGTTGCCATCAATGCCAAAGGGAGAGATTATTGGCAAGTGATTAATTTTTGGAGTGATATGGGACACTTGAGGGTTATCATTTATGGAAACACATATGGTATGATGATTTCTTGGAGTTGTTTATAGTTTTGGAGATAAAGATAGTAAAATGACTAAGAACAGTAAACATAAATATAGAGTATAGCAGTACAGTTCTGGACAGCGAAGATAGTATATGATGATGGATGACATGCAAGCTTAGAGAAATAAATTTTGGGATAGGTATGACCTTCTGTTAAGGTCACTTGAGTTTTGGTGTTGATCGCAGTGAGTTACAATGTTTTGAAGACATGCAAAGACGGGCAACACAGATACAGGGAAGATGAATAGTCATGATGATTAAGGGAGTATGACATGGAATCCAAATGTACTAAGTTGGATTAAGATTGTGTTTTACTTATTCTTTGGTAGTA
The DNA here is from genome assembly GCA_018584345.1 of Thuja plicata. Taxonomy (NCBI): domain Eukaryota; kingdom Viridiplantae; phylum Streptophyta; class Pinopsida; order Cupressales; family Cupressaceae; genus Thuja; species Thuja plicata. The sequence goes on from MU227857.1 coordinate 525,507, forward strand.
TAAGTTCTCCGACTTTGTATTTACTCTTTGCATAAGTATTAATTCTATTTTGTAATTTATTTGAGAGCCAACTTTTTTGGTGTTCAAATCAGCAGATTGGATTTCCTATGAACTTTCCAATCCAATGCTTGGAAACATAATTGATTTGGCCAACTAACAATTCACAACCAAGGCAAGGTTGGAATTTCTACAATTTTGGCACTGTAGAACCAAGGCTGGTAGGCCTATACCTTAAACTTATCCTTCAAGTCTTAAGTCTTTTTATAGAAGATGAGAAACACTTCAAACTCCTTTCTCAAGTGTCACAAGGGACTTAAAAGAAATCAAATAGTAATCAATACAACATAAAACTGTAGAAACTGAATGCTTTGTGAGATTTGTAAGAGTGCTTTATAAGAATGTATAAGTAAATGAATGCTAGAATATCTCAACAACTTAAAACAATGAACCAAATGACTATATCCAATAATGAATGAGATTAGTGCCTATATCAACTTGGGCAAATAGAGTCAATCCAAAATCAATCCTATGTACAACTTTGCAAGACAGTATCAATACTATCAACTATTTGAATGCTTTGGATGCAGAGAAGATTAATTCTATTTATATCTTTGTTAGTTCTAATGAATTTAACTCCTATGGTTGGGAGACCAGTTTAACAAGAACCTGGAAACATTAAGTTCTCACAAACTCCTTGATGATCAAACAATGATATAACACATATAATATCTCTACACAAGCATATCTAAAATAGCAATTGAAATTCCTTCAATAATTGCAAAGGACTAACTGAAATGGATTGAACCCTTTTTCCACAAGTGATACAGAAATAAATTAGTACATTCATACTCTGAGACATTATTAGTAAATTCAAAATTAGTACAGAAATGAATGTACTAATAATGTCTTAGAGTATGAAGCACTAATCTTAATACCATATGATTTTCCAATATTTAAACCAAGGGTTAGTGCTTCATACTCTGAGACATTATTAGTACATTTAAAATTTAGTAAAAAAGAGAACTTTAAAATATTACCACATGGGGATACAAGAGTGATCCCAGCACCATTACCTTCCTTACTACATTCTCCATCAAAAGTCATTCGCCAAAGTTCCTCCTGATTTTCCTGAAAATGCATTCCAATGGGGCTATTAATTTTCAGTGTTGGTTTAGTAATACTCACCTAAAAATTATCCATGTCCAAATGGAAAAATTTTATTTTTTCCATCCCAATGTCTTCATCGATAATATATGGAGATCTTGGCTCCCTATTAATTCTTACTTCCCTGCCATCCACTAGAATAGTAGCATAAGATAGATCTAATTGGATATGACCACCTACTAAATTAGACCATTATCTAGATAAAAGAATTCCATAATTAGAAGGCACTTCTACAACAGTAACATCAGTTTTATATAACATTTCAGGACAAGTGGGAAATTTAAATTCCACATCTTTCATAAACAAAAGGTATAGATATGTTGTCCATAGCATAACTATTGGAAATACAATATGGAAAAGAAATATACTGAGAGGGGGGGTGAATCATATCTTGAACTTTTATCCTTTAAAACAAAACTGATCCACAACCATGCATAAATATAATTGAACTATCAACTAGTAGCATCCATGATAGTAAATAAATAACTCAAGACAATAGAATTTTGGTAACCCAGAAACCTAATAAGGTAAAATAGGGTGGGGATGATACCCACAAAGATCTTCACTACTACAGAAATAAAGTGTGTCTGTTAGGGCAACAAATTTTGATCACAATATGTAATCTACCTGGTTAAAGGTCTGCCCAGTTAATAGCTTTAGATCATTATAATCTACCTTGTAAAAGGATTTAAACTTACAACAAAGTAAGCACTCGGCTAAGAGATTTAGAAAGGTCTGTTAGATCCACTCTGTTAAGAGATTTCACCTGATACATCAGTTAGAATTTCTCAAGAACTGATCCTTCATTATGCACTCTAATGCTGATAATAGATCTCCACTTTCCAATACCTTCTCTGATCTAATAATCTGATATGTCTTTACTCTGATGTTCACTGCTCTTTCACTCTACTAGATCTATTTTTCTTCTATCAACATAACCCTTTGTACATCTCTCATGTATACATACACCTTCTCTATCTCACACTCGCACTTACCATTATTAGGATTTAAGAAGCAATCTTAACATACTTCATGAATCTGGCGATTAGATCTATATCAACGATCAGGATTAAATGCTTATGCCGCTTAGGCATTCCAATTTTTTGATTGGCTCCATGCCACACATTTGTATCAAATAATTAATGTGTAATTAACTCCATTGAAATCATTAAATGCATGAACAAGTCGGCCCAAAATAGTTTACCTTCAAGTTTGTGCCATTCCAAACATATATGTCAAAACTATCTTGCTCGACACATTAAGACTCTGGCACTCAGCATGAACATGATCAACTATTGCTTGATTTTTGAGTCACTCAACAATCACTATTTTCTTGACAATGACTAGGTCAGATTGCTCATCCTATATTGGATAGCTCAGGCACAATGATGATCACCTAACCTACCTAGATAAATGACTAAGTGTGGGACACTAATGATCAACAAAACTTAGAGATCAACAATCTCCCCCTTTGATATTAGTGGTAAAAACACACTTATCATTTCTTTACATTCACAAAATTTTCCTAAGTACACAACATACTCCTCCTAATATTATACTTCATACTTACATAATATACATGCCATACAAAATATTATGCCTGATTCAGCACATCTTTATTTGTTTCCTTATCTGATTCCCCCTTGTTTTTGTCACTGATAGCTGTAGGGGTCAAGTTATACTTATCCAAAAATGACTTATGAAGCTATAAAGTTAGTGCAAATGTTGTATCCCAACTATCATTTACAAACTTCATGACTTGTAACTTAATTTATAGCTCAGAAGCTAGACTTACCAAACTATCTATTGTAGAGAGATGAGAATCCCTCTTGACTAATTTGTTCGCAGTTTTAAGTTCTTTCTATATAACCTCCAGATGAGGTATTAAGGTAGTCTAAAAAGTTATTAACTTTGCTCTAATTCTTCCATCTTCAGCCATAAGCTCTGCTAATCTTCTCTGTGCATGACTTAACTTGTCAAAATGCAAGGAGCTAGAACTAGCATCCATACTCAATGTACTCCATGTTGACATCAAATCTATTTGCAACTTCTCAATAAGTTGTTGGTTATCCTTGGTAAATAATTCTACATCACATAGCTTTTTATACAAGGAATAAACATTATTTGCAACTCCCTCAAGTATACTAATAAGAGAAGAAAGTTCAACTTGTTTGATAGCAATCTCTGTTGATATCTTCTCCAAAACTTTGTTCTAAAATTTTCTCTTAGAATATTGTAGCAACTTCTCATTTGCCTCAACATTTTCATCGTTAACTTTCTGCACAATATGGACTAATTGTTCCATTATTGAAATTTGTTCATTTACATCTGGTATATCAAAAGAATTAACAAAAATATCCTTTATCTCAACTAATACTTTATTTTTTTGGTGTTCCCTCTTCAGTTCCTCTTGTTTCTTTTTCCTCTTCAAAAGGTCTTGCAGAGTCTAAATCTGCTCATATGTCAAGTTTTTTGTATCCCATTTAGGAATCACAATCACTTCATCCAAAGTGACACTTGGACTAGGTGACTTCCTCTTATCTGACTTCTTCCTTTTGAGTTCTAAAGAGATGATACTCAGCTCAGTTACAGTGATATCTTTACCTTTGTCAATATTAATTTCACTTGTTTCCTTCTACTGAGTCAAGATTACCTGCTGATTAGGTACACTTCCTATTTTAGGTGCAGTGGCAGTAGATGATGTAGAGTGTGGTAGATCCACCAAAACTTGTATAGCCTCTTGTTATGTAGGCTTATCAGAAAGTTCTTCCATATTATCTTCACTCCCTAAAACTATTTGTACAACCTCTAAAATAGGTGGATTTGTAATGATTGCATCCTTTTCTCCTTCTTTCTCTGTCTTGGCCTCATTTTCCTAAATAGGCGATTGAATACTTGTGTCAGTCAACTCATTCTAATCCTCATCATCCACATTTTTGTCTTCTCCAAGTACAGTGTCAATTGGACTATCCATTGTCAAATCTGTAACTTACACATCACCTGTTTCCTTTTGGGTTTTAGTATCAGTTTTTGCTTCATCTGTAGCAGTTTCTTTCTCCATTTCCTTTGGCTCTGAGTTGTCTCCATCTTTATCATCAACCTTCTTAGAAATTAACCCAAAGGTTTCCTTCCATATTCTATTTCTCTATTGTACTACACCTCCAACGTCATTCCTTAGAATTGCATAGGCTCACTTTTTAGGAATAAATTTCCCCTTATATTTTTCAATAAACTTAGCTATATGTTTGATTGTTAAGTCAGGAATGATCTTAGCCAATATTCCTTCCCTTAGTTGTCTTTCAGTCATCAGTGCATATTTCCATTTCTGAGACAAAATATCATATAGTTCTGTAGGAACACTATCTCCTATCTCTACAGGTGTCATTTTGAGTGTTCCCATCATATCTATTAAAGCTTCCTGAATCTTGTGCTTATTTACTACACTCTATTTTTCATACTTTATAAATTTGAATCCTGCTAAACATGAATTAATTCTTAGGTTCTTACATACCTCATCAATATTGGTCATTGTTTTATATGATGTTTTAGGTATGTTTCTAGGTACATCTGTATTTGTCTCCTCATCATCTTTAGATTCCAAGTATAGCTTCCTCCTTAGTCTCTTCTTAGTAGGTTGGCTCAGCACAACCTTGGTTTCAAATTGTTTCCTCTTCCCTGAGCTTCTCTCCCCAGCATTCTTCTTTGTATATACTTTTTTTTTTTGGGAAAGAGATGATGCTCTGGTCCTTGGCCAATTAGAAATAGGAGGGGTAGCCTTATGTTTAGCTTGGATTTTTTTAGTTGCCTTGGAAACTACTGGCTACTTCCCTTTACCTTTCACAATGACCTCTTCTTCAGGTTCACTTTCCTCTTCTTCTTCTTCACTTGGCATATCTTCTCCATGTCCTATTGAAAACCCCAAAGGTGCATCTTCTACTTCTTCATCTCTCTAAATTCCAACCATCTTCTTCAGATTTTTGACAATTTTCTTCATCTTTCTCTCCATAGTGCCAGCCTTCAAATCCATAGTGATTCTGGACTTAGCTTCTTCATAGTTTCCAAAATATTTCACTGTACTATCAATTTCTTCTGCCAATAAAGTTTTTATTGCTACAGATGTCTCATCAATGTTTACTTCATAAGGTAATGGCCTTATCCATAATACCCTCGGCACTACTGCCTGCACATAAGTGTAATTTGTGTCTACAAGGAAACAAACATCCTCATAATGTTTTTTAACTAGTACCTTCGGTGGAATTGACGATAAGTGTAATTTGTGGATCAGAAGTACCTTTAGTGGAATTGATGATAGGGCTCCAGTCAGATCACCCTTAATGGAACTCTTAGGAACTACATGGAAATTAGGAGGTGCACAGGTGTCATTCCTTACCAATTGAACATTTAGCAATTCCTTTTCCATTCTCTTCACTGGTGCAGAGGAACTTGCGGCCATTTTCTCCAAAAAAATAGGGTTTCAAAGATCACGAACAAAGTACCTCAGCAAGTAACAAAATTTTCACTTTCCACTAAAAGGTTGCCGATGGCATGCTATAGAAATCTTTGAAAAACTTTGTTGAGTTCAAGTTCACAAATGCACAATCACTCTTATAAAATTCTTAATCGCATGATGAGAAGAAATGAAATAGCTCTTTCCTTTATATAGGCTCCAACGGTCAAAATTTTGGTCAGCATTAAATGTCCTTTCCGTTGAGTGAGTGCCAAACAATTTTCCTTGGCTAACTCACGAAATTCACTTGCCACTCGGTCTTCAAACAAAACTTACTCAACATACATTAGAAATATACTGTTGCTAGGCACCTATAGTGCATTTAGACTTTGTATGCTACACAACTCAAAATATGTCCTGATGCATCTTATTATATGTAGATATGGACTCTTGCACTATTATGTGTTAGGAACTAATAAAAGATATGAAATATAAACACAGTTCCTTACATACCTTCCTTTGCTTAATTAGTGATGGTGGGATCACCTGATCCATTGGATTGGGTAACCTCAGCTTCAGTAGCTTCACTACTGCTCAGTTATATTTTCCTTACCCATGTCTGGTTCATCTGTGCTCTTATTTCCTTAATAGTAGGAGAAGGTACTCTTGTTTTGCAATCTTTCCTAGTATGACTAATTTTCAGACAGTTGTAGCAAACTTGGCTTCTATTCATACAACTCTTAGATTTACCTCTAAAATGTGTCTTTATGTAGTTTTCTAGAACATGTCCATACTTACCATAGTAATGAAAGCTATGCCATGTGTTATAATCCTAATTGTAGGTGTTACCCTTTCTTGGTGCTTTTACTTGTGTATTTGATGTCCATTTTTGTTTAGCATTAGATCTGCAATCTTGTGCTCTATGTCCAATTTTTTGACAGTTGTAACAATATCCATTGAATCTAGGTGTAGGAGGTGCATTATTTTCCTTTTCCCAACATTCATGTGCTTGATGTCCAAACTTCTTATAGTTAAAGCAATAACCATTAAACTTAGGTTTAGGATTGGACTTACCATTCTTGCTTCAGCAGATGTTTGTTTTGTGTCCTGATTTTCCACAATGATGGCATACAGGCTTGTTATTTTTCTTTGCACTCCTCCTTTCACCAGTCTTAGATGATTCTCCTTTCTTAATAGATGTTTGTTGTTCAGTGTGACCTAATCCAAAAGAATCTTTAGATCTCATTGATGCTTCCATCAAGTTCTCAAAATGAGTCAAGGCTTCATTGGGTCTGTTCAATCTTTCATTCAGTTATTTCTCAGATCTCAATTCATTTTTCAATTGACTATTTTAATATTTTAGATTCACAATTTCAATATCTTTCTTATTGATCTCCTGATTTTCAAGTAGTAGTCGATTCACCATGTCAACTTGATTGTTTGTCATCATTTGTACTTCATGTGTCCTTTCATCAAGTCTGATAGTCATCATTCTTTTATCTTCTTCAGCCATAGCTTTGTCATCTTCAACTTTCTTATTTTTTTCCACTACTTCACATAGTCTTACTGTTTGCATTTCTTGTTCTCTTTTCAAATTTCTGACTTCTTCACACAATGTATTATTCCTTTCTAGTAGATATGCAATTGTTGCATGACTCTCAATGGAGTTTCCATTCTAAAATAGATTTGTAGTGTCATCTTCTTGATAATGAGTATCGTTCATTTGTTTGGAAAAATCTTTCCTTGCTTGTAAGGACTTCTTTAGTTCTTATCTTGTAGTTTCAAGTTGATGCAATGCTAGCTGAATTTCAATATTTTAATTCTCAATGACTTTACCCAACTTGTAAATCTCCATCTCAAGATCTGTACTCTCAAGCTAATTAAAACCTTTTTAGGAGAACTATGCTTTGATACCAATTGTCTAAAATACAATATAGGAAAGCAAGATACTGAGAGGGGGGTGAATCAGATCTTGAACTTTTATCCTTTAAAACAAACCTGATCAACAACCATGTATAAATATAATTGAACTATCAACTAGTAGCATCCATGACAGTAAATAAATAACTCAAGACAATAGAATTTTGGTAACCCAAAAACCCAATAAGGTAAAAATGGGGTGGGGATGATACCCACAAAGATCTTCACTACTGCAGCAATAAAGTGTGCCTGTTAGGGCTATAAATTTTGATCACAATATGTAATCTACCTGGCTAAAGGTCTGCCCAGTTAAGAGCTTTAGATCATTACAATCTACCTTGTAAAAGGATTTAAACTTACAACAAAGTAAGCAATCGGCTAAGAGATTTAGAAAGGTCTGTTAGAACCACTCTGTTAAGAGATTTCACCTAATACATTGGTTAGAATGTCTCAAGAACTGATCCTTCACTATGCACTCTGATGCCGATAATGGATCTCCTCTTTCCAATACCTTCTCTGATCTAATAACCTAATATGTCTTTACTCTGTTGTTCACTTCTCTTTCACTCTACTAGATCTATGATTATTCTATCAACATAACCCTTTGTACATCTCTCATGTACACATACACCTTCTCTGTCTCACACTCACATTCACACTCACCATTATTAGGGTTTTAGAAGAAATCTTAATATACTTCATGAATATGGCGATTAGATCTAGATCAATGATCAGGATCAAATTCTTATGCCACTTAGGCATTCCAATTTTCTGATTGGATCCATGCCACACATTGGGATCAAATAATTAATGCGTAAGTAACTTTGTTGAAATCATTAAATTCCTGAACAAGTCGGCCCAAAATGGTTTACCTTCAAGTTTGTGTCATTCCAAACATATATGTCAAAACTGTCTTGCTCGGCACATTAAGACTCTGGTGCTTGACGTGAACATGATCAACTATTTCTTGATTGTCAAGTTACTCAGCAACCACTATCTTCTTGGCAACGACTATGCTGGATTGCTCAGCCTATACTAGATAGCTCGGCTGTAGTGATGATCAACTAACCTACCTAGATAAATGACTAAGTGTGGGACACTAATGATCAACAAAACTTAGAGATCAATAATAACATCTTCCATAAGTTTTATCAACCTTCATTCCAAGCTCCTTCATAACTTCTGAGGGCATAATGTTTATTGTTGCTCCTGAATCTATCATACAATTCTTAAGATGTTTATTGTTAACCATTAAAGTGAGATAAAAAGGATCAACTTGCATTCCATTTTGAGAAATAATAGTTCCTAAATAAACCAGAGGCGGTTCTTTATTTATTTGTCTCTAATTATATTCCTCCTTAAAAACATTACCTACATTAGACAATACTTTTATAGTTTCATCTTTGTATTCAGATACTGACTTGTTTTTGCAACATCATCTTTGATTATTTGTATGTCAGGATGGCTTACCTTCTTTTTTGGTGCTTTGTTAGATATTTGAGTAGGCTTTCCTTGATCAAAATTTATTGTTCTATTCCTCAGTTTTTAATTTTTTCTCGCTTCCTCAAGTGATGCAACGGTATATGCTTCTTTGTCCTCATTTGTTAACCTCTTGATGACTGGAAGCTCTCCTTGTTGTCTATCATGATGATATATCCTATTTAGATCTTTATGGTAGACATACTCCTCCTCAGAAGAAGTGTAATCATCTCTTCCCCATATGGGTTTAGATGAGACATTGTTCACTATGGGTTGTTGATCATCACTTTGATCTTCCTCTTCTTGCAATCTCTAGGGCTACACCACAATTATTAGGAGAATGTGCTAGTGTGAGAACATCACATTAAGGATAACTCTCTACCAAATGGTTGTTTCTTTTTAACAGATCAGGTGTTTCTTTAGTATAATACTGCTTTTCAGGTTTTCCATCTTTCCAATTAGTATTAAATTGTTGGAAATATTCAGGACTAACAGAGTTACTGAGAGGGGAGGGGTGACTCAGTAACTCTTAAAACTTTTATTATATTTCTGCACTTGTATCTACTTAACCATTCATTCATCTGATCTACTGCAAACATGAAAATGTAATCATTCATAACACATAACACAAAGATTGGTAACCCAGAAACCTTCCAAATAGAAAGTAAAACTGGGGTGGGGATGGTACCCACAAAACTTTGGTACTGCAGTATAAAGTTGGCCGGTTAAGGCTTACAATGATCACTTCTGATGATCTGCCCTGTTAGAAGCAATTTGGACTGCTAGGTCCACCTTGTTTAGAGGATTTACAAGCATACAATGAAGTATGCACTCGGTTAAGAGATTTACAAAAGACTGTTAAGTCTACCCGGTTAAAGGATTTACAAACTGATTCAACTGTTAGGATGAAA
>MU227857.1:574488-594381 GCA_018584345.1 Thuja plicata
TTTAGCTCATGTTTACTTCATACTTGCAATCTAGATATTACATGTTAGGATTAATGGAATGAACTTAGTTTTTTTTCATTAAATCTTGCATATCATCTTAATATTAGCCTTGCATTATCATGTTGAAAGAACACTTGAGACAAGTTCCTTATACTTGTTCTTGAGTTATTCATTCTCTTAGTTGCATTCAATAGATCAATAGTGAGATTATAATATTGTGTTGGGAGAGCACACCCACAAACCTCTCTAAGAGCAAATCAACAAGGCTTTGGTGCATTTGTTTGGCTCATCAGAGGTTGTGATGAATCTTTTCTTATTTTTAGTAGTATGCTTTAGATATGTATAATGTTGTTATTTAATGTTTATCTCTAACGTTTGCATGTCTGAGCATGCTCCCAACAGGTTAGGTTTCATTGCATACAATTGATGGTAAATCCATGCAATGTAATATGTGTGCCACATCATACCGTCTACGTATTACAGGATTCACTAAATATATCATCAACTCTTTATCAGAAAATGAGGTTGCAATTCCACAAACAAATCCTAGGCATTTATTATGAAAGGATTACTAAGATGGCATATTAAATAAGACAGAAAATTAAAAGGAGTCATGTCTCTCAGAAAACTATCATGGTTCCTTAAAGAGATATGATCGATGAAAGTTTTAAAAAAAAATATGTAAGTGAATAAAATATGTTGATTATATATATTGAGTAGTTGAATACACATGTTATTTGAATGATAACTATCCTTCAAATTATGTGAAGATTCTGATGCCTGGTACCATTTTTAAACAGGTCTCTGTGATGTGAGAGAATAATAATTATGTGGGCCAATGGTTGAGAATGCAGACTTCCATTATGAAGCTCATGAGAGTTCCCGCCAAGAATAGTATCAAAGAATAAAAATTGTTGTAAGGAGTTGCTCATACCCTTGTCGAGTGAGGAAATTTATTATGTCAATGTTCTTTATCAATTCTGAGCAGAGGAGACCAAAGGTGGAATTTGAAACCATTTCTGGTTGCTCTATTTTTGGAGCTTGAAAGACTCTGCCAACATATATTTTATCGCTTAAGACTCGGGACTAGTGCAACAGTGACATCTATTGAGTTGCAAGCATTGGATATTGCTGAATCTTGGAAAATCTTTTCTTGATGGAAATATTTATCAACCAAGAACTACCACACACAATTTGTTGCTTGTTCTAGGCAAGAGAGTTTTTTATCGGATAACACATCGGTGATAATACATGCAAGTTTTAATGTGATGGACTTCTCAATTATGTTGTGAATAGAAACATCCATTATCGTGAGTTTGAAAACACCTGGAATGTCGACTCTGATCCTGGTTGGTAAAGACAGTAACTATATCCCCTCTTATAGTTGTTCTGTGCATCTGGAGAGAAAAAATATTAAACTAAATACATTAATCACATACTTGTGCATGAGTTAAGTTATTTCTGGTGGCATTGGTTTAATTTGCAACATATATTCAGTGCTAAATAGCTGGTGGGATAGAAGTTATAGTTACTGATTGTGGATTGGTGAAGACTTGGAAATCAACAAAAACCTTTCAGATAGATGAATATTTCTCAAGGACATAAGAACAAGAAATTACATTCAAGGTAGAAGTAACTTGATGTTTGCAACCAAATTAAAGATTGACATCAAACTTAGAGGGAGTCTAACAATCTATCAGAAGAAACCTTGGATGAGAAGGTCAAGAGGTTGATGCATGTGCTTGGAGCTTCAAATGGAAGCCAGATTATCATGAATGTTTGGTGTTTCCAAGCCCAGGATAAATCCATAGTTTATAACATTCACTCATGTTACTATGAAATCAAACAATTACATTTGTGTATGAGAAACTACTCCTGCGAATAATATTATGATCAAAATTTTAACATGGTCATGTACCAAATGATGAGAGTCTCTTGGAGAAATATATTTCCATGATTGGGGCCATTTATGTTTTGTAACAGAGGGAGCTACTAGAGGATATTGACCAAAATTTATTTTCAATTATCTTATTCATTCTGATTTAGAAGGGAAGGCCATATTGAGATGGTTTCCCTAGTGACCAGGAAGCTATAAAAAGCCAAAGGATCATGATTCAAATGATATAGTTCCATATGTGTGGGCTAGAAGGCTTTTATGTAGATATCTAGGTCATGATATTCCTAGATAGATGGATAAGTTGTTGGATCAAAGGGAATTCAAGAAAAGAGCTTGATGCAGACTAAAGAACAAAGACATGACTTGAAGTTTGATATTAGATTTAGAGGGAGTTTGATAATTCATCTAAAATCAACCTTGGATGGGGAGGTCAAGAGGTTTTTGCAAGACCTTAAAATTAAAGGGAGCATCCAAAGGATCTGATTCATTCTGATCTCCAAGGAATTTGGTCATATTGGTTGAGACGGATTCAACAATGAAGATGGTTTTTGCAGTCAGAGGACTATGATCATGAGATTGAGTCCCATGTGTACTCACTAAAATTCCTTTATGCTAACACCTACATAACTTGTGTTTCACCAAGAGTGATGCAAACTATATAAGAGATATAGTACATAAGTATGTTATTCAAGGTACATTATCACTACATAACAGATGGATGATATTCTCACCAAGTTTCTTGCTAGAGAGAAGGTTGTGTACTTTCAAGATAAATGTGGTATATTAGATAATGAAGCCTTAGATGAAAAGGATTTTCAACATCTGTGATCTATTATTTTGGATGTTATTGCATTCTTCTCTTTGAGAGAGAAGTCTAAGGTGAAAGCCCTTGTTTCCACCCTCTGGGATGAGCCATGGTGGATCCACCCTCTGAGATGAGTCAAGGTGGATGTCATGTGTGTGACTCGATGACTTTATGGGCCCACCCATCTTGTGTACATTTCTAATAGGTGATGAATTTTTGGTTAATGAACACTTGTATTTAACATTATAAGGTGATGATCTTGTAATGTTGATATCATGGTGACTTGGTATCATCTTGATTCATGGATGTGTCATGATTCATTATGGTAGACATTATGTGATGTAATGTCAGTGCACATACCATAATAGGGGTATATAAGGAGAATGTAATGTTCTCAAGCATATTATATCCTTCATATCATGAGTTAAGTGACATGTAAATTGGGTATCACATGTTAGGTGATTCCTAATATCACGTGTTAGGTGATATGTAAAACTTGGTATCACATGTTAGGCGATTCCTCATATCATGTGTTAGGTGATATGTAAAACTTGGTATCATGTGTTAGGTGATTCCTCATATCACATGTTAGATGATACTTCATATCACGAGTTATGTGATATGTGATTTCTTGTGTTCATATGGATCATATTAGGATCCTTCTAAACTAAGTATTAGATATTGATTAGACCATGTGAGACATGTCACATGGTGACATGTCTCTACGTAAACCTACTATCCATATGGAAGACATCATGAGACGTGATGTCATTGCACATTTCATGGATATTTATGGGCTATGGTGAATAGCATGTGACTTGATATTCTTATATACACCATATCTTCTGATATCATTGTGAGGTGATATCTCCTCTCTTTCAAAATTACTAGATTTATTGTGACTTGCACCTTGATGGATTTTACCTTCTCTAACTAAGAGGGAGTGTTGATGTTTTGTGTAGCTATGGTGAGGGTCATAAGTGTTGACAAGGGAGACCAAGTTACACCTTATGTTTGATCATCCTCCCTAGCTAAGAGGGAGTGTTAATGTTTGTAGCTTCATTTGTATGATCATTTAGAATATATATAATACTTAGATATTGATTAATAATAATATTTTGTATTTGTGTGTGTGTGTGTGTGTGTGTGTGTGTGTGTGTGTGTGTGTGTGTGTGTATGTATGTATGTTATATTATATATATTATTATTAAATATATATTATGCAAACTTATATTATTCTAATATGATTGATTAAATGAAACATTATAAAATTATAATGAATATATATGTCCCATGAAGGGACATGTCTCTCCTAGCCTCTTTCCCAATATAAATGAAAGAGAGATTGTTGCATTTGAAAAACACATACCATATGCAATCTAGGCATTGCTATTACATTTGCAGCAATTATAAAATATCAACAGACTCCTCTTGTTCTACATGATATAGGATCCTCCTAGCCATCAAGGTATCACCTTCCTCTACTTTATTGTTGTTCACTGAACCGATGGGATCTTCATCAATAAAAAAATTTCTCCTACTGCTCTTTGCTTTCTTCTTAGAGTTACCTTGTTTACATTCAAAGGCTCTATGTCCTGCTTCACCACATTTGAAACAAGTGTCACTGAAATTCCTTCTTTCACCACTTCCTTCCCCTTCATTCTGATAAAAACTCCTATCATTCCTCCTATAGTGAATGATGTCCTTAACTTTAGGCTCATGTTTACTTTGAGCTGCAGTAGATCTACCTCTACCTCTTTGAAATCTTCCGCCTCTTGCTCTTTTTTTCTTTTCTCATGCCTTCTATTTAGCTTCTCTTCAACCTTTAAGGGGCCCACTTGTTAGCCTCTTCCACATTCCTAATCTACACTATACTAACTTCATATTGTATGGACACCCTCAAACCATTAAGGTAGAGAGAAAATTGTTCAGCTTTATCATCTACATGGCCAGATCTAATGTTCAACTTGTAGAACTCCTCATTATAACCCTTAACTCTCAAATATCTTTGCTTCAAGTTCTGCAACTTTCTAAACAAACTTACTTGATATTCCTCAAAAAAAAAAATTGCTTTTAATTTGGTCATCATCCTATCCCATGATTTGATCTTGTCTTTACCTCTTCTTTGTCGATCTGTCTGCAGATGTTCCACCATAGGGATGCATGTCCTTTCAACTTGGTACAAGCATACTTCGCCTTCCTTTCTTCATTAATCCCTTCAAGCTCGAAATACTTATCCATCTTTGTGATCTAATCTATCAACTCATCAACATGTAGGTTACCATGATAATCAGGTGGGTTTAAATGAGGTCTCTGATTAAAATTAGTCAATGCCTCAATGAATCTTTCCTCTCCTTGATTCAAATCAGGTGGTGCTTCCTAGTTATCGCCTTCTACTGCTTCATTTTGATTCTTTTCATCTCCTTCTTCATCACTTTCATCTTTTATATGTGGTCCTCTCCTTTGGGTTGTCTCTATTACTTCTAATCTTTCATATATTTTCCTTAAAAAGTCTAAAATAGTTGTATCTACATGTCGTGCTCTATCTCTATCATTTCTCTTGGCCATCTTTAGAACCCAC
Organism: Thuja plicata; assembly: GCA_018584345.1. Taxonomy (NCBI): domain Eukaryota; kingdom Viridiplantae; phylum Streptophyta; class Pinopsida; order Cupressales; family Cupressaceae; genus Thuja; species Thuja plicata. The sequence continues at coordinate 579,772 of MU227857.1, forward strand.
AGTCGCCATAGGTCAGATCCTTTCAACTATCACCCCATAAGAAAACCCTAAGGGTGAAAAACCTTTCTTTGATACCACTTGATGCGGTCAAGGATGGAGAAACCCCAAAAAATTAGTCTAATCCTTGCAACCAACACAACACAATAGTAATGACAAGAACAACAAGCTTAGAATGAGAAAATGAGAGATCAGCCTTCAATTATGATTGGTGAATCAATTATAATAGATCTACAAAATGCAGTCCCACATGCCAGACATACATGCCTGATTAGATTAGAAATCTCTTAAAAATCTAGCTAAGTTGCGATAGATAATCTTATGAAAAACTCTTATCCCATAGGAACAAGTCCATAAGATTAAATAGCAATTACAATCATCGATCAGCCTAGTTTAGATCACATTTTATAAGAATAAAAAAACCTGTTACCCAAATTAAATGGATCAAACTCCAATGAAAAACAATAAGAGATGTGATCATACAAATAAGTCAACCTCAAAAGTAACACTGAGTTAGCATGATCGCTCTCTGAAAAACCAACTGGAAGATCAGGAAAAAGATCATAAACCAGACCACGGATCGGTAACATGAAGAACATTACAGTCCATAAAAGAAAATGCAATAACTCTTGTGTGATGAATCCAAATTAGTTTTGATCATAAAAAATGATCTAGCATAAAGCTAAGAACACACAGAAGCGACCGCAACTCAAAAAGACAACTACATATCGACTGCCACCAAAAACACTAGACTGGTCAACAGGAAACAAAATGTTTTTGTTTCATGCAAGATTGCAAAGATCCCAAGATGCTCCTGCATCATTAATGTAATTATTAGTGAGGAACTATAGTTTGAATAAGAGGTGTATTCAATATGCCAATGACAAGCCTTTTATTTATTTCTCTTCGAGCACAGTGGTAGAAGTATTTAACCTAGATGAATCTTGTAGTATGTCACTGTCATTTAAGCAACTAGAAGAAGAATATAATAGGATGAATACCACATACAAGGGGTGTAAATTATCTATTCATAGGAATAGGGAAGATGGGAAAAATTTCCCTCTCACTGATGATGATGGTCCACCTTTCAATATGGAATTATTCAGACCATATTTTTCGCATACCTATTTGTCTTGCAGGCAAGATGGAGATGTGGAGGCTCCATATTTTATAAGTATATGGCCAATGGTATTAGCTACAAGTATTCAGATTTTTGAATCCATGCCATTTTATTATGCAGCCTACATCGTAGAGAATATGAATGAAGGATTTTTATATTTACAAAAGGACAATGAACAACCAAGGTTTATGTATTATTCATTTCGTATGCACATAGTGTTTTTTTATGGATACACTAGGGGTATGTGGCCTAGTGAACTTAAGTTAGAAGCCAGGGATAAGGAGGGAAAGGAGAAACCCATACAATTATGCACTTCCATTTAGGACTCCAAATATGCAAAATCCAATTACATCAAGTTTCAAGAGTGGTTTGGAAGACCTATTTATCATATGTATAATCTTCCATGTGACAAATCATCTCCATGGAGATTAAAAAATTCCTAAGGCCAAAGGACTTTGATGATAGAGGTTTTGTGCAACACAATTGGGGAAACTGGTATGTTCATCTTGATTTCACTTGTGTTAGAGTTTATGTATTTGAAGGTGCTCCATACATGTTGCCTAAAATGGTACCAGATAGAATTGCCTATTTGGAGATTGTAAGGCAGTTGAGTATATCAAATGCTCAAAATTTTGGTAGTGTGCATAAAAAAAATTCTTACCTAGTACTTTAAGTTTTGCAGATTTTACTATTGTATCAACTAAAGAATATGAAGTAGTGCAGAAGAAAATTCTTGATGAATTCAATCTAGTATATCATTACCCTAGGAAAGGGTATGATCCAAAGGATACATTCACTCTTGAAAAAAGAGACATAACCTAGGAGACTACCGCCATCAAGCCATGCATGTGGAGGATGTTTTTAGGAATGTAGAAGAACTTGAGACCCAGCAGATAATTGACAAATACAATAGGGACTTGGATGAAAAGATGCAAAAATTTCTTGAATTGGAGTCTCTAGAAGGGTTAGGAGACTATGAGCCCTAGGAACAAGAAGCGGCTTCAAGACTACAAACGGAAGTAATAGAGGAGGAGCCAAATAAGGATTATCAAATTTTGACAAGAATGGAAGTTCAAAATGATAATAGATTAGAGGCTCACTATTCCTTTTTATCTGATGATTTTTTTGTGAAATCAAAAGAATTTAGATCTTTTTTGTTTAATGCAAATAGCAAGAAACTTAGGGAATCTATCCCTAATATTACTCTTGATAATGAAGCAAAATTATTGAAGAAGCTAAAGGTAGATGTTGATTGGGAAATTTAGAATATGACTCCTCAAATAGGAAGACAATTTCTTATTGAGTTAGGTGTTATTCTCTTTCCAGGTTGGGATATTAGTGCTTCATTAAGTTTTGATAATTTTCTCCATTCTGAAAATAAATATTTTAAACTTGATATTGAGGGTGTGAAGGAGATATACATTGGGTCAACATTTGACCTAGATGATAATGCTTTGATTTTACGAGCATTATATGCACCCAACAAGAGGCCAAAAATCATAGATGTGGATAAGGTTTTTGGACATATGATGAAACTCATTGTAGGAGATATTGATCATATAGTCCCTGCTGATATGGGCATTGATATGGACAAGTTCAACAAGGCACAAGTATTGAAATTTGTTAGAGAAAGAGATCATTACAAAACAAAATTTGAAGAAGGCTTTAAGAGAAGTGGATATTTTATTTTGATGATTGTTGCACCAGAGGAATCCAAGTGGAAGAATAAATATGATGATTTGAAGAGGGAACATCAGAAAATGATAAAGGAAATGAAAGATATCATAATGAACACCACTTCTCCTATGTTGCATAAAATATTTGACAAATTAAAAGATACTTTAAAGAAGTTCTGGGATGTGTACAAAAGAAAGATGCAAAATATTATCACTCGTAATAGGGTAAGAAACAAATTGGATGTAAAATTACATAAATGAGAGGGGCAGGTGTTGGTAAGTGATTCATTTTTGGAGTGATATGGGACACTTGAGGGTTTTCATTTATGGAAACACATCTGGTATGATGATCTCTTGGAGTTGTTTAAAGTTTTGGAGATGCAGATTGTAAAATGACTAAGTACAGTGAACAGAAATACAGAGTATAGCAGTACAATTTTGGACAGAGAAGTTAGTATATAATGAATGATGACATGAGAGCTTAGAGGTAGACATTTTGGGGTATGTATGACCTTTTGTTAAGTTTTCTTGAGTTTTGGTGTTGATTGCAATGAGTTATAGTGTTTTGAAGACATGTGAAGACAAAGTAACAAAGATACCGGGCAGATGCACAGTCGTGATGATTAAGGGAGTATGACATGGAATCCAATCATGCTAAGTTGGATTAGGATTGTGTATTACCTATGCTTTGGTAGTATAAGTTCATCGACTTTGTATTTACTCTTTGCATAACTATTAATTCTATTTTGTAAAGTATTAGAGATTCGACTGGATAATGCAATATATATGTGTGTGTGTGTGTGTGTGTGTGTGTGTGTGTGTGTGTGTGTGTGTGTGTGTGTGTGTGTGTGTGTGTGTGTGTGTGTGTGTGTGTGTGTGTGTGTGTGTGTGTGTGTGTGTGAAGAGCTTTTTTGTAAAGCGCAGTGTGATAGTGATGAGATGATATGAAGCAGATGGAATGCATGGATACATTGTGATGTCAGATAGATGTGAGCTACAACTGTAACTATCTAAGCATATTTGATGCTTGTATTGTTTATTTTTTAGATTGATTGTAACATAACTATTTTTTATTGTAAGATTTGTATGCTCAGTATACCTTTAACAGGGTTTTGTATTCCCCTAACAGGGAAATGTGCTAATGTAATATTTAGCTCCTAACAGGGCTAGGTCTCCTAACAGGGAAACTATACTTTTATTATATATTTGTGGGTACCTTCCCCACTGGGGTTTTCCCTTGACCATGGTTTCCTTGACAACAATTCATGGTGTAATGAGTTATGTGTTATGTGCTTATGTTCTTTTCATTTCAGTAATTATATGGTTAAGTTGGAAATTATTAAGTTCATATTCAAAGTATTGTAATACTAATCCCCCCCTCTCAATACTACTTAATCCTAACAATTGGTATCATAGATTTTGGCCCTTGGAGAGAAAGTTTGACAGCTTAAGGGAGATCAAGATGGATTCTGAAATTTTGGAAGAAAACTTTGAAGAAGCACTTGAAAATCTTGACAAAGCTAAAGCAGAGAATGGTGACCTGAAATTCAAATTGAGAAGAGCAGAGGGATTCATTATGAAACTAAAAGAACAGCCTAAACTTTCCAGAATTCGGAGACAAGTTCTTATGGTTAAGATAAAAGAGGATTCAGATAATGATAATTCATATCACATAATACAACTTGAGCAAGAGAAAGATACTTTGAAGCTTTATTATGAAACTAATTCACTACATATGGCTAAAGAGATTCAACAAGAAAAGGATGCTAAGAAAAAAATTGAAGAAACCTTAAAGGATGCTAATATTCAGATGGAACAAATGAAGACTGAACTTAATCACTACAAGAACAAGTATCTGGAATTAGTGAAACATAATCAACTCATAAAAGGAGAACTTGTTGAGGCAAAGAATCATATTGAGAGACTTCACATGACTAGTGACTTGATCGATAAATAGAGAGACAGACAGAAACCTAAAGGAGACATGACTGGTGTTGGCTTCAATGAAGCTGAATGTTCAAAGAATCAAGAAGAAAAATTTGATGTGAATATTGATGGAGAAAGACCTACTCTTGAAGAACCTAAAGAACATATCAAACCTTTCATAGGTAGATGTTTTGGAAGTAACAAGGTTGGACACATGAAGAGAGATTGCAGAGGTAAAGCCCCTTTCAACCCTTTTTTTGGTTATTTCTTTAAATGTTATGCATATGGGCATAAGAAAACATAATGCAAGAAACCTAATCAATCAAGATACAAACAAGATTATATTAGTGAAGAGACGGTAGCTAAGACCACATGTTACAAATGTAATAACCTTGAGCATGTCGCAAGGTATTGTAAGTTTTAAATTAATCAGAATAGATCACCTCCTATATGCTACAAATGTAACAATCCAAGGCATATAGTGAAGTTTTTCAAGTATAATGGAACTGTCAAAAGAAGAGTACCACCTCCTATAGTGATAAAGAAGAATATTGGTGATACTGGTAAGAGTCTTGTAGAGTACAAGAGTGAATTTGACAGTTGTTTCAGGAAATAAGAAGATACCAGCCGTAATAATGTATTGAAGGTAAAGGAGTCTAGTGAGGAGAATATTCAAGGAGAATCAGTAGATGCTACTGAGTCTTCGTTTGATGCTAACATTGCTACATCAACCTAGATGGCCAAGCATGGCCTTATGGGGAGAATTGGAAGAATACATCAGAAATCTATCCAGTCCCTAAATTTAAGGAGTAAGCTCTTGCGAGCTTAGGGAGAGCATTTAGAGATGTTTTGGAACACATATCTGTGATTGCATGGTTTTATAAGCCTATATTCTATGATCACCAGATTGTTACTCGAGTTATTTATGTGCAGAAATGAATTTATTAGGAACTGTTTCATTTCTTCACTCAGCAAAGTATAAGGTTAATAGAAAGAAAATAATTGAGCATCATTTATAGAGAAGAGCTTGAGGAGAGAAGATTCTTGAGCAGAAGCATAATTGGAGCAAGTGTGTTAAAGAGCTTGATCAAAGCAGGGATTCACATTTCAACAGTGAAGAGGTATTTTGATCGATTGTGAAGCTTTGAAAATGGATACTCTTATGATTTTTGATGTTGCAGAGAGACCTAGATAAAAGCTTAAGAAACACCCTTTCAAATATACTGAGGATGATCACAGAGGTGCATTTTCTCAAACACCCTACAGAATTTTACATGTCAAAGATATTAGGGCTTACATACATTGTAAGTATGAATCTTTGGGAGATGAAGAGATTTCCACAAAGATGGAAGACGTGATAGGTGATGATGGAAAGATGAAGGATGAGTTTGCACACCTAAATAACCTGAGTATTATGAAGATAACCGAACTTCACGACTTCGACGAAGAAGAATGGATAAAGATTATCTTGAGCAGAGTTCATGATCAGTTCACATGGCTTGGAGATCAGTCTATGAAGATCTATAGTGAACTAATTAATGCCATAATAGGATTGGAAAATATTGGTGTAGTACTTGTTGTTGAGAAGAACACCAAGAAGATGGTAGAAACCCTAACGCATTCACAATGGGACAGGAGAGCGATGACGGTAAATGGCATATTCCAACAGGATGTAAGATTGATTACTATGATCTTAGGCTATAAACTCCATTATAGCAATTGACTTAATTCTGTATCAACAGGAGTAGTCTTAATGGCTTATAATATGGTCAAGGAAAACATCAAGTACAATCTTTGCGAAGTCTTAACACAGTAATTCTTGGAGAATGTAAGGCGGATTAAGAAGGATAAGTCAAAAGGATTCAGATTTGGATCTTTGTTGATACACATGTACATTCACATTGTTCAAAAAATTCATGGTATGCACCCTAGGGCATGGAAAGACAGTATACCTACTGGTATTCAGATTTATCAGAGTTATAGGAGACAAAAAAAGTAATTGGGTAGACGGTGAGTTGTTTGGTATGATCAAAATCCTACTGAGGGAGATGAAGGCAAGGGAGAGAATTCCTGAGGAAGTGGTAGAAAAATACAAGACTCAATCTGTTTCATGGTTGAAACTAATTGTGTGTGCTTTGAGGCAGTTATTCCTAGAAAGAAGTGGTGTTATTCAATGGGCTATGGGGTTAGTTCTGAAGTTATGATTATGCAAGTAGAACACATTTTATCTTCATAAGTTGATTCATCAGAGGAGAGATGGGGTACTTATGAGGAGAAGTTTTCAAAGATTAGGGAGGAATAGACTAGAGAATCAAGGAAGAGAAAATTAGAGAATATAATTGATGATTGTGCAGCCAAGAAGGGTATATCTAAAGAGGAAATGAAAGAAGTTAGTAAGAAGATGAATGAGAGAGCTTCTGTTGGAAATAATTGCTCATGTAGCCCTTCCACCTCTAGATGATGCAGAGATTATCAGTCCACCCTCTAATGTGATTGATGTATCTACACCTTCACCACCTCAGCATACATCGCAGGAAGAGACAACAAAGCAAGTACCTAGAAGAAACACAAGGTCCACTAAACTGACTCACCTCCTAAGAAACAGAGGACAAAAGGAAAAGAGAAGAAATTTGAAGAGAAGACCACTTATGTGAGACAAATTTGGAAGCAAGATATGAAAATTCTAGAGAAGAGATTAATTGAGCAAGGGAATCTTGTTTTATCGACAAAATACTATGACAGGTATGAGTGATCTAACAAACTTTTGATTGAAGACATAGTGATTAAACATTTACTTGTTTTTAGGAAGAATTTGTTAGAAATAGAAGGTACTATACCTGAGGAGTTATATGATAAATTGAAGATAAGGAAGCAATTAGCACAGAAGGAAGATGAAGTGATTAGAGAACAATCAATTTAAGGCATGTTTCTTGTTGTATCTGTTAAAGAGGTTGAGAGAATATTATTGAGTAAACTTAAACCCTTAATGAGAACCAAGACAAGATTAGTAAAGATAATGGGAAGGAGATATGATGAATTAACTGAGGAGACATGGAAAGCTATGGAAAAGGTATTGATGGGAACTAAAACTGAGGACATCTCGTCACCTAAGGCTCCTAAGCCCAAATATATTAAGAAAGGTGAATTGTCAAAGAGAGCTAAAATAAAACTTGATAAATCATTGAGTGAAGATGCTATTCAGTATGTAAGTACTATGAAGCAACCATATTTCTATGTTTCTGGTGTGCCTGTGTCATTGGACACTTCGCAGGATGTGAATGACCCCTTTGTATAGGATACAAACATTGAAGGAATCAGCGACAAGGATATGACAGAGAAGAAAAATAGAAAGAAAACATTGATGAAACAGTGGAAGATACAGTGAATAAGGTTGAAGCAAAACAAGAAACTGTTAGATAGATTCTTCACCTTTATTGTTGGCAAGTGGAAACAAGGCTTTGAGAACTGACAATGAGAACATGGATGTAGATGAGCTAATGAAGTTATCCTACATCTCATTCGCTAAAGCTAAAGAAATATCTGAGAAGAAAGGAGAGAAGAAGGCTAAGGTAATGACAAGAGAAGATGACACTTTGAACAAACAACTTCCAGCACCTATTGTTTTTCAAGGAAAAGATGATGCAGAGAACTTGAACAAGGCACTAGATGACTTTGACAATCACTATGAGTTATTAGAGAAGATCGTTGAAGAGAAGGTTGAGAATAAATATCTCGTGAAGAAATTGGACGAAGTGTGCAAGTCTATTTCATGGGACTTGGGCATACTGAACAAAACAACATCTGAGGCTAAAATGTGTGTCACACAAGGAAGGAATTTATACAGTTATTGTATCAACCCTATCAGACATATCAAGAACATTGAGGACATAGCAATGAAGGATAGAACTACTCTAGATAAGTTGATGGACAGTTGTGAGACCTCCTCACAATCTGTATTGGAGATAGACAGACAGGTGTCCAAGATTTTGGAAAAACTAAGTGTACTTTATATAGAAAGAGGGAGAGTTATGTAAAGGTTTGGTTTGCAGAAGATTTTAATCACTCCCAAGGTATCAATTCTCGAGGTCCATATCTCTGACATGGAGAAGACGGCACAAGCCCTTATAGCTAATATGCCTACTGACCTAAAAGCAGCAAAGACTTCTTCATTTGCACTAAATGGGCTGATTCATGTGAGTTAGATATTGGTGAAGACCTGGATAGAGGAAGTGAAGGACTTGGAATACTCTTTCTGAGATGTACTAAAGATGGTCTAATTTTCTGGTAAGTAGTGGTACAATTTTGGTATATTCTACATTTTTGTTTACCTTTTCCATTGATGTCAAAGGGGGAGAAGAAAAGAGATGAAAAATATATAAATAATTGTATAGAATAAAGGATATACAGATATATCTTTTTGGTATTGACACTTAGTCATTTTTCACTAAGTGTTGCCATCAATGCCAAAGGGAGAGATTGTTGGCAAGTGATTCATTTTTGGAGTGATATGGGACACGAGGGTTTTCATTTATGGAAACACATCTGGTATGATGATTTCTTGGAGTTGTTTACATTTTTGGAGATGCAGATTGTAAAATGACTAAGTACAGTGAACATGAATACAGAGTATAGCAGTACAATTTTGGACCACGAAGATAGTACATAATGAATTATGACATGCAAGCTTAGAGGAAGAAATGTTTTGGTATGTATGACCTTCTTTTAAGGTCGCTTGATTTTTGGTGTTGATCGCATGAGTTACAATGTTTTGAAGACATGCGAAGATAGAGTAACAGAGATACAGGGTAGATGAACAGTAGTGATGATTAAGGAAGTATGACATGGAATCCAATCATGCTAAGTTAGATAGGGATTGTGGATTACTTATGCTTTGGTAGTATAAGGTCACTGACTTTGTATTTACTCTTTGCATGGTATCAATTCTATTTTGTAAAGTATTAGAGATTTGACTGGATAATGTTATATATATATATATATGAAGAGATTTTTGTAAAGTGAAGTGTGATTGTGATGAGATGATATGAAGCAGATGGAATGCATGGATGCATTGTGATTTCAGACAGATGTGAGCTACAACTAGAACTATCTAAGCATAGCTGATGCTTGTATTGTGCATTTCTGAGATTGATTGTAACAAAACTATTTTTTATTGTAAGAGCAGTGTGCTCAATATACCTTTAACAAGGTTTTGTATTCTCCTAAAAGGGAAATGTGCTAATGTAATATTCAACTCCTAACAGGGCTAGGTCTCCTAAGAGGGACACTATGCTTTTGGTACATATTTGTGGGTACCATCCCCACCAGGGTTTCCTCAACAATAATTCATGGTGTTATGAGTTAGGTGTTATGTGTTTGTGTTCTTTTTATTTCAGTAATTATATGGTTAAGTTGGAGATTATTAAGTTTATGTTTAAAGTGTTGTAATACTGATCCCCCCCCTCTCTCAGTATTACTTAATCCTAACACAAGTATCAAAATTATTGATGAAATTAATGATTCTATTGCAAAACATGAGGAATTTACTAAGAGTTTGTAGTCTGAGTATAATGCGTTCAGAGTTTCCATTAAGAAAGGATTGCCAAAAATTGATGATCAGAATGCAGATTTGAAGGGTTTCGACATATGGTTGGGAGAATCCCAAATTATCCTTGCAACTTCCCTGGACATTGCTCATGTTGATGGAACAGACTTAGAAAGGACCACAACACAGATGGAGCACTTGATTTCCCTGGAGTATGTTACCAAGGATGTCATATATGATTATAATGCCTATGCTTTAGAGGGATACATGGATCACATTCAGAGATGTGGCACTATATTGGGAGATTGATCCTTGTTGTTGATGATCTTTTTGTACTTTTTTATTAGTTAGGTTAGTTTTCATTTAGTTTCTAGATAGTTGTTGTACCTTTTGGGGAAAAGGTGTTTCTTTTCACCTTTATTGATTCCTCTATTATATAAAGAGGGTCAATTTGTAATGGGAGGGGTAGCACTTTGATCTGAATTATGAAATCAGATTATAATACCTGGTGTGATACCGACGGCATTGTTAAGTTCAATATAAAAACTAGAAGATTAACAACAGAATTGCAAGCCAAAAAGTGATCCATTCTATTCAAAATTGGACTTTAAACAAATTTGATGGATCCCAAGGGTCACTAGAATCCCTTGGAAATGAAATGAAGAGTTCTCATAATGTTTATTACAAATAAACTATTAAAAACTACCAAAAATATCAAAAACTATATATAAAAATAAGCCCACTTGGAGAAGGCATAACTTTCTAGTCCTAGCTATGAATTTCCCACCTTCTGGGCCCACTGTCTAGAGAGAAGTATAAGAGTATACTTATAACAGTGAATTGACTGATAGCAACTTTATTTGCCTTACAGTTCCAATGAAGTGCATTACAAACATATTCACTGCTCTACATCTAGTAGAATTCACATCCACATGCTCCCAGCATCCAATACATCCATTCTATGCCTTTACACATCAAGACGCTACTTTGCTTTATACATATCACAATAAGAAATTAGGTCAGACTGTTAGGAATGAGCTCACATGGATCACTCAAGAGGCTTTGATATCTCAACCATCTAATTATCATTTTCTATCTTGACTATCCATTTTGTCTCAACCTTTGAAACCATCAACCTAACTCACCTCTAATCATGGTTAACCTAACTCTACCCCCTACCCTTGGGAAATCCTTTAAATACAGTGCATTTTGAAGAGCAAATTACCACTTTATATCCAATAATCTAGAGAATCCTTACTATAGGAAATTCAATTTATAATCATGGCTTTTCATTATTGAATTTGCATAATAGTGAGCATAATTGGAGCATTTTAGTATAATTGAGCTAAAATAGGGCATAATTGCATCATGTAGATCTTCATTTTCTCATTCTAGAACTATCACTAATGGATGCTAATCTGAGAGCATATTATTAGCTTTTCTAGATAGAGAGCCATGAGATGCTTCTTGTTTATGTTTTCAATTCAATTAGCTTAAATTGTGTTATTTCAAAGTTGAATTGATGATGCTGCAAACTAATCTCATAAAGATATATTTCTTAAATATATACAATACTTACTAAAGATAGTAAATTGTAACCATCAAATGTGTGACAAATACATTTATGACTCCCTTTATTCTTAGAATTATTTTGAATGTGTGAGGTTTAAAAATAGGGTAATTAGCTCGATCAATTTCTCACATCAAAAAAAATTCAATCAATTTCTCATGTAGGGAAAAATTTGATGTACATTCTATTTTTTTGACATAGATATATAGGTACAACACTACTCTAAAAGCGAAAAAAACAACATAAAAATAATTAATTACTCTAAAAACAAAACAAAAACATTCATTTTTCAAAACATTTTATTTTGTCACATAGATAAACATGCAACTACTTTAAGAGGAAAACATTAAAAATGAAATACTCCAAATAATTTAAATGGGATGTTTATTTTTGTCTTTGGGAATATTTATTATTAATCGAAGATAAACATTACAATTAATAATGAAGCAAAAATCTTATCATATCTTATCTTATGAAAAACTATATTATCCTTATTATTATCTTTCTTTATATTTTATGTGTCTCTTTTTTTTAAATGTGTCTTTTATTATTCATTGATCCTACCATATATGTTTGCTCATATTGGTTCTAGCAATACCTCTTGTCACATTTATAATATACATTATTTAAATTATAATCGACTTAACTAGTGCACCTCCTTTTGGTGCAAGTGCTAGTTAAATTATGTGTGAAAGGATAAGGAGCTAATTAAATTAATTAGGTGGGGCATATTATGTGAGATGAGTTAACTAGATAGTGTAAGTATTTAGTTAAATGGGGCAAGGTTGTACTACAAAAATATTATGTCTACAATTAAATGAAGTCAAATTCATTCAAACAAATCACATCCAAAAAGTAACAAAAGGTATGATGCCACATGGAGGTGCCAAAATATTGACTCCATGTACAACTATTTCAATTTGTTTTCTTTGTATCTTATAACACATGAGCAAAGAACATATTAGGGGAAAGAATTCATAGTGGAGCGGAGTTCAATAGTGGGGATGGTAGTTGGGTGAATGGGTGAAATTAGCTCTTTATTGGAGCACGAAAAGTGTTATGTCAATACTTATCCCAAAAAGATTTCAGTATATCTAAAAAAGAAACCAATTATGTGATATGCATGCTAATGTAGCATCATAGTTGACAATGTGGACTCCAAAACCATTTTTTTATGCATAGGACTTGACAAGTAAGCAATCATACAAAATTGAGAGTGATTTGAGATATCCATATAAGGTTTTGGGAGGCGTGAAGTTAGAGTGTTCCACTATAGGGTTCTCTCCCCTATAATGACATTATATTTGATGGTGTGGATCAATTAAACATGTCCAAGTCTACAATAACTCGTCTAAAAGACAACACTTATTAAAGCTTTTGTACATTAGGTGGCAAGCTAAGTGGACTTGACCTTGAGGCAAATTTCATGGTTAGACACATTTGGGTTGAAGTAGTAATATGAAAGGTGACCTCCCAACAAGTCTTAAATGTGTCACCCCTATAAGCATGTCCTAGATATACATAGTTCAAACTAAACCATTCGTATTCATTACAAATGGATTCTTGTGAACAAAATGTGGGTTTAAAGACCATAACTTATCAAATATAAGTCAATAAAAGAAGTCCAAAAGTTACACCTAGTGTCACCCCTACAACCATCGTCTAGATACAAAGAGTGCTAAGTAAACCATATGTGCTCATGAGAGATGGATTCTTGTGAGCCAAATATGGGTTGACAAAGACCATTACTACTCATATAAGTTAATAAAAGAAGTCAAAAAGATACCCCTAGATGCAATGAATGTTAAATAGATCATCCATACACTCAATAAAGAAGTCAAAAAGTTGCCCCTAGATATAATGAATGTTATAAAAATCATTCATACTTCTAATCCACTAAATGTGGGTCAATAACATAGATAAAAAGTAAAACTATAACACTATCATTGAATGAATGTCCAAATCTCACAATCAATGCATTCATTTTCACTCTCTCATGAGGTAGGGCTTTAAGATCTATGTTTGAGGAGTGGGAGGTCCCATACCTCCTTAGACTTTTTCCCTACCACTTATCAAGCATATGAAATTTTTCAATTTTTAGGGCTTTAAGATCTATGTTTGAGGAGTGGGAGGTCCCATACCTCCTTAGACTTTTTCCCTACCACTTATCAAGCATATGAAATTTTTCAATTTTTTTTTTTTTAATTTCTTTCTAAAAATTTGGAGCTTAAACTTTATATAGCCTCAACTAGAGTACAAAATTCATGAAACCACATGCTTTAACCACACTTGATTTATGATTTTTTTAGGAAGCATCGGAGCCTAAGGGTGAGGTCCTATGGGGGGGCTTAAACTTCTATTTTTTAAGAAGAGGAGGTCCCAAGAAGAAGAAGAAAAAAATTGTTTGGAATCTTTTCCTAAAAAATAGAAGCGCCTACTTTTTAGGGAGTGGGTGAAATAGAGTGGAGCCCCACCAACTTCAAAATGTTTTCTACCACATATCAAACATCTAAGTTTTGATTCTAGTTAAAAAGAATTCTAAGGGAAAATGAATTTTTTTATTTATTTTTACCATGCACAAAATATAGCAACAAAGGTAGTGTATTCATGACACCGCCAACTTCCTTAAATTTGGGAGCTCAAATTCTCACCAACACTCACTCAATTGTTTTAGGAAGGCCACCTCCATTAAAATAAAACCTAAACATCCCTAAATTCAAGTAACCCAAATGTTAGTGGACCCCTCACTTGTGGTACTCTCCCCTATTCAATGCAAACC
>MU227857.1:594431-612263 GCA_018584345.1 Thuja plicata
CACTCACTCAATTGTTTTAGGAAGGCCACCTCCATTAAAATAAAACCTAAACATCCCTAAATTCAAGTAACCCAAATGTTAGTGGACCCCTCACTTGTGGTACTCTCCCCTATTCAATGCAAACCCTATCAGATGGTAAGGCAAAAACCTGCCTTAATAGATGTACATAACGTCACGAATGGCTATGGGACAACATAAATGCACCTGTATGCAGTGTTTTTTGTCGAAATGTACTATATTTACATTGCAAGAGGGTGCATTCTCATGGCCCCCATAGACGCGCCACATCAAGCATTTATTGGTCCTAAGAGCTGAATCAAATGGACTCACCGACAACTGCCCTTTCCCCACTTTGTCCTTACCATAGACTTGACTCCTCCCTTCCTTATCATCAATACCAATACTCTATTCTTCACCTCTCAAAAGAAAAAGACAAAAAACATGGGTAAGTATTAAGTATTGGGGATATTTACATACACCCAACTTCCTTCCAAGGGACATCAATTGTGTACGACCGTCGATTTCGCTCCACTAAAATAAATAATAATAATAACATAAAAATCTTTACGCGCCTGAGAAAACGGAAGAGCTTTAGCGCGTCATCGACGGCTACAATTGCGCTCACATGGCCGTCGCATTTAACGGATAAACTAACGCCTTATCTTGCTCCAGTACGGACGGTTCAGATTCGTTCTGGACAAACTTAGGGAAAATGATGTTCCGTACCAGTAGTAATGGGGCCCACTGTCCGACGTAGCTTAATGGGTTACAGCTGTCGTCTTAGTTTACTGTCTTATCGCAGGTTATGCTTAGCTACACACGTGCTTATGATTATGTATTTTTATAATTGCAGTTTTTTTAATTGTGGGGGGGGGGGGGGGAAATATAATTGGAGATTTGCAAAGATGAGGCGAATATTGTATTCCGAAGCATCATATTGAGTCCTATTATTGGAGATCTGCGATCGATGATTAGTTTGGGTGTAATAATAGATGGTGTACTGTTTTTTTCCTAGGCTAAATCAATATAAAGAATATTTAATTTTAACTGTGAAGCCAAGAATATATATTTAATTTTAACGGTGAAGCCAAAAAAGAGGCATGGTTCTATGAACTTGGAAAACAGCTCCCTTTTCGACAAAACGTGGCGGTGGTATTTTAAAATCCAGAATATTGAGTTGGGGTTAGCTTTTTAGGGTTAAGTGTGAAATCCATAGATGGTTATTTTGTTATTTAAGTATGATTCTTCGGCCATGTTTATGGCACAGAAAATGTGCATCTGATGTGATATTTTTTTCCTATTTATTAATTAAATTAAAAATCACGGTACCTGTGCTATGATTCCAGCATCAGGATGTAAGAAAAATAATTTATCATTTAGATGTAAGAAAGCTAAAAAAAAATTCGCACATTCAAATTCACAAACAAAAATAAGAAAAAGATAATATTTTATTTATAGAAACATCTAATTTAAATATACAGAAAGTAAAAAATAAGAAAACTTTGGAATCAAACTCTGCTACAATTTAATTGGAGAAGTTTCCCTCAAAGCATCTTTTTGGGGGCTTCAAGTCAAAAAGAACCATTAAAAAAGAGAGGGTTTGTACCTTTTTTTTACCATAGTTTGATAAAAAATGGAAGAAGATAATATCAAAGTATACAAATATCTAATTTAAATATGTAGAAATATTTCAAGTATGTAAACATTTGAAGTAAATCTAAGTTAAGTTAAAAAAAAGAACATTCGTCTTTAAATATCATAAATACAATAACATCCAGTTCAATTATCATATGTTCTTTGGCTCTTCTCATCTTGATAATGGATCATGGAGTGTGATCCAAAACCTAGGAAGTTGAGTTTGCCCATAGGGGCTCCCGGACCAGGCCAAGTTCGAACTAGTCTGTGGTCCGGGTCCGGTGCGCTTGTGGGTCCGAGCAGGGTCTGGTCCACAGGTACCAAGTTCGAACCACCATGTGCACAGTTTGCACCTAGGCGAATTTGTCAAAAAATGACAAACTTGGAGCAAACTTCACCGAATTTTGCTCGCAGACGGAGTTTAAGTCATTTTTTAGACATAATTTATAAAGTTTTGACATCCACAACCTTAAAAAGTGGATTTGAAAGGCTTATGTTGACTTCTCATTCTCATTTGCAGTGTTCAAATAGGTTATTTTGTCTTGAGCAAGAGGAAATAGGTGGTTGTGCAAGGAGGAGTTGGAAGATTGATTTGTGGACCTTCTTCAAGTGTTTGTGCCTCATTTCTACACCTTTGCAAGCTTACAATGAGTGGAAGAGGTAAGTTCTTGTTTCATTTGCTTCAAGTTTTTGTTTTTGTTTAAGCATTTTATTTTATTTTTATTTCTCTTTCATTGTCCATTATTTTCCAAAAAAAATCATTCTCTTGTTTTTAAATTGAATATGTATACAAATTTCTTGTCATAGGAAAAGGAACTACAATGGCATATACCTCTTCCTCAGTAGGCAATATTGAACAAAGAGTATAACCCCCTTCTGATTTTCCTTTGTGGAAGTATGTTGATATTATAAGAGCCCTTCCAGGAGGTGGTGCATTCCGTTGGAAAGTCAGGGCTGTGCTGTAGAAAGGAATAGTTCATATTTTTGTGTGTTAGGCTATTTGTGTGGATTCCCTGGAAGAGGAGTCAAAAAATGCCCAGGAAAAATAGGTGCACTTATACCAAATGCAACAATATTAAAATATATTGCATAGCATGAGGCAGCAAAAGAAAGAGAAGAACGTAGTAGACAAATTACAGCCACTGGCAGTAAAAGTTTTTTTTTTTTTTTTTAAAAGGAATGTAACCCCACTCTATAGATGTTGTGATAGAAGATCACCCCTTTTATACTACCTCAGTTGGCCTTGATACTGAAAGTAAAGCACCCCTTACACACAAAAGAAAGGGACCACTAGAAACTACATTTCAAAATCAGAGTCAAGAAATTGCCAACATTGATGTGGCAAGATGCTTGTATGCAAATGGGTTGTCTTTTAGTGTTGTTCACTCTCCATATTGGAAGATGTTGAAAAGTGTCAATGAAGCTCCAATAGGGTATAAGGACCCCGATTATGAGAGAGTATGAATCACCTTGTTGGATCAAGAGGTCAAGGGGATTGATGATCAATTGAAGCCCATAAGGGATTAATGGATTGAGACAAGGGTATCAATTATTTAAGATGGGTGGAAAGATGCTAGAAATCGTCCCTTGATCAATGTCTTGGCGGTGTCCCCTAAAGGGGCAATGTTTTTTAGGGGCAAGTAAAAGATGGGTCATTTATTGCTAATATTCTCATCTCTTCCATTGAACAAGTGGGTGCTAGAAACGTTGTCCAAGTCATAACGGACAACGCAAAGAATTGTAGAGTTGTTGGTTTGTTGGTTGAACAATGATATCAGCACATCTTTTGGACACCTTGTGCAAACCATTCGCTCAATCTTATGCTAAAAAATATTGGGAACAAAATTGGGTGGATCCAAGAGGTGTACGTAGAGGCTGAGGACATCGAGATGTTCATCACAAACCACCACGACTCAGGGAATATTCAAAATATTCTCACGTTTGGAGCTACTCAAGGTAAGTGAACTTGAATTCAAGTTAGTAATTTAAATTTAATTTTAAAAAAAAAATTAGTATCTTACAATTTCTTATTTTCATATGTTATTTGTGTAATGTGTATTTGTTTTTCATTTTTTAAAGTATGTATGATGTATGATGTATGATGTATGATGTATGATGTATCTAATAGTTGTAATTTTTTGGTTCTACTTCTAATTTATGTTCCAGGTTGCTGAGACTCGTTTTGCATCAAATTTAATCATCTTTAGACGACTTGTGCAAGTGAAAGAGGCACTTTGCAATATGGTAATCAGTAACAATTGGGCTATATATAGGCAAAGCAACACTGAGAGGGCAACCAAAATAAAACAAAGGATATTGGATGACTCATGGTGGGTACGTGTGGAATATCTCATTAAGTTCACCGAGCTCATTATGAGCGTGCTTAGGTACATTGACATGGATAAGTGTTGCCTTAGAGAGATCTATGATGGCATAAACTAAATGCTTGAGAAGATCAAACAAATTGTAAATGCTTGAGAAGATCAAACAAATTGTATATGAAAAAGAGCAAGATCCTCAAGAGACCTTCAAACAATTGCAGAACGATGGAACAAAATGATCACTCGTCTACATTTGTTTGCCTATGCATTGACGCCCAAATACTATAGCACCCATTTTACTGATCAACCACAAAGGCTGCCACCCTATAGAGATGTGGAGTGCCTGATGAGTACAAAGCAGCATTTGAAAGACTCTTTCCTGATGATAATATGCAAGATATGATTACAGATGAATTCATGGAGTTTGTGAATGCAAAAGGTCTAAGTAATGATGTTCTTCGTCATTAGTTTAGGAAGGATGCTCATAGTTGGTGGCACCTCCATGGCCAAAGATTCCAAATGTTGCAGCCCCTTGCAATTAAAATTATATCACAAGTAAGTTTTATTTTCTTTCTTTAATTTAAAATTTGCTTTATCTTCATGACTAGCAAGTAATTTTTATTTTATAAAATTAAGTTTTAAATTTATTTTTATTGTTTACTGTCTTGTCTTCATAGGTTGCTAGCTCATCTACAGCAAAAACAAATTAGAGCACATATTCGTTCATCCACTCAGTGAAGCGCAATAGGTTGCAATCAAAAAGAGCGGAGATTGGTATTTGTGCATTACAACTTGCATCTCATCTCACACAAGTAAAAAATACAATGAAGGGGAGACGAAGAGGTGGGATATAAATGTAGAGCTTGTGGACTTGGATGCTTGGATGCTTCCACTTCTCAGCTTGCACTTGATGAATATGAAAATTTTGTCGCCAATACTATTATTGGTGCACCTGACCCCATTGGCCTTAGCTCTATTTGTGACTCAACTAATGCCAATAAAGAAGAAGATGAAGAATAGAATATCAATAAATTTTTAATTCATTGGTTGAACTTCAAACAATGATACTTGAACTGGTGTTATGATTTAATTTTAATGTTTTGAATCTTTGGTGTTGAACTTAAACTTAAGTATATGATGGTATGATCATGATTCATAATGTTATGATTACAAGTGCTTTTGTTGTTTAAATATTTTTATGATACCATGTGACATTTTAATCTTAACTCATGCTTCTAAGCTGCATATATATATATATATAAACAAACCTTAACCCATTTTCAAAACTTTATCGTACCAGCAGACCGGTCCTTCAAACTCGAAGTCGAACCCAAATAGTGTCATTTCTAAACATTATATGCAAATTATAACTCTTAATAATTTGAGTTGTGAGTACTCTGATATATCATTAAAAAGATTCTCAATTTAAATTTGGTGGAGAACTTGTATTCTTGTTACATAAATCACTAATTCAAATCTCACAGGAAAAGAAATGAAGCGTGTACACCTCATTTGTAGCACAATTAAATGCCTCCACCAAAGAATAAGCAACCATATTACTTTTACCAAATGAACCACCAGTTAATTTTAGCTAATTTGAGTAGCTGTGATCTACCCACGTAGTCAAGGATCAAACGCAAGTGGACTATATAGATGGCCCCCACAGTAAGTGATTGTACGTCGCTCAGACATCATCTGGATTCCCGAAGCCTCTTGCCACTGGTAAATAGTAGATTGGAGACGCTTTATTCTAATTGTGACGGACTTCACAGGTCTAAATCGATGTGTTTTAACGGACTTAATTTAAATGACTTCTAACAATCAAAATATCTGTACCAGTCCATAGTCGGTGGGGCACCGCCTAGAGAACTTGGTATTGTTCTCCAAACTCATTTCTAAAATACTGACGTTCGCTACAAAACAAACGTGTTATGAAACATTGCAACTTGATTCGTTTGCCGTGAATTTCACGTGTTTTCATGGCGTTTGATTGTTGGATTGCTACTGGTCTTCGTCATATTAACCTACTTCACCTAAAACAATACGGCAACATGGTTAATAAAATATTTTATTTCCT
Source organism: Thuja plicata (assembly GCA_018584345.1). Lineage (NCBI taxonomy): Eukaryota > Viridiplantae > Streptophyta > Pinopsida > Cupressales > Cupressaceae > Thuja > Thuja plicata. Next base: position 600,465 of record MU227857.1, read on the forward strand.
TTGATAGCACTAGCTCTTGTTGAGAGCCTTGCCTTTTTCTGACAGTCTTTATCATCGGACTATAACACGGACAAATCTTATGCTGACTTAAGTTCCACTCCACGCACCAAAAGCTTTTTGGAATATTTTACCTGTTGATAAAAAGATGATGATGCACTCTGGAATATAAAATTAACCCCACCAAATGCTTGGATCCTGTTCATTGCCATGCGCATTAACGCAAATTGTTACGCCCGGCTATCATATGTCCCTTTTGAGTTCTTTTGAAATGCCAATAGCTATACAGCATGAAAACTGGATGAACATTTGATCAAACTGGATGAAAATTTTATCATAAATATTAATTGTTCGAAAGTAAAAGTCAATTAACGGATACGAGTGAAATAAAAGCTGTCTAACAAAGTTCAAATTTCTGGATATACATAGAGGCCAAATTTGATCTTATGACTGTTTAGAATCGTTATATAAAGACCAGACAAATATATATATTCAGACTAATTTTCATCAAAAATTTGAATAACATTATTGAATTTTGAAATATTATTTATAGATAAATATGTATCCAATATGTTGGATAAACCATACTTGTATGATGTGCAAACCCAAAGATTATATTTATACAACAAAAAGATATTTTTTCACCGCCTTTTATGCTTTAAAGTCCCATATTGACCTTGACTGGGTTCTCAAAACCAGCCCAAAAAATAAGGATAATTGTAGTCCTTATTTTACACGGATAAGATCACAAAGAATAGACAAATGGAAGCTAACGAAGGGCTTATTTAGCCAAAAATTTCCTAGCCATTGTGAATACTAGTGTTACCACAGAATAAAATAACTCGGCTGAACCTGCCATTTCAGCTGTGATGGCCCCTTCCAAAGCATATTCCAAGTCATCGATAATAGCACTAGTCCTGAACAAGAAAAACTGCAGCATTTGAGATGTCACCCACAATTATGCAGACATTGGCTGTCTGTTCTTTATTCCTCCGCTTTTTTATGAACCATATCCTCTGTATTAACAATCAGAAAGTTTGTGCTGTGCATCGATCTAGGCTTCCAAGTCTGGCTGATCTATCCAACCCAAAAATACCCTGGCAGCACCACCCTGATGAATATGCACTTTTGAAATTTTCAGTCCATTTGTTACTGCATTTGGGGTTGACCAATATGAGATAAAGGTTGCTACATTGTAGTCAGCACATGCTAAGGAATAAGCATTAATAGTTCTTAAGATGTAAGTGATGATTGTCCATCAATGAGACGTCTGAAATTTGAATTGCTCTGAAGCATGAGGATAGGGCACAGAACGGCAGTGAGATAATTTTATACTTCTTGAAATAAGACATCTGCAGGCAGTGTTGTTATATTACATATAGCCGTAACCAATATTTTCCCACTTGAATGGTGCAATTGAACCAATACGTGGGGGGCCCTTGAACAAAAGGCAAACACATACACACACTGCTGCAATAGCCAGCATGGTAAGCAAGTAAGGCCGATATAAGACTCCTTGACTACCAGCTACCCTTCTCAATTTCCTGTTGGCAAGACTCGCACACTGAGCACAGGTTTGTGGAAGTTTCTGTTGTGATGATATAGAAAGTGTGTTTGATTTGAAAGTGCCAACAATTGCTTCTGTTGCAAACTCCTTGGGTGTTTCTAAGTTGGCAACTGTAATTGACACCTGAGAATTCCTCCTATCTGACAGTTTTCTTTCAACTAATCTATTATACGAGTGATTGTTTCTCATCAAAGCATATGCATAAGGGGTCTGACCACTTGCATCCAAGACTGTATTCCACGATTGCAACCCAACCTACAGAAACAATAGACAGTTTTGTCATCAAAACACTGAAACACCTACCTTTACTGTTATGTTAATTTCCAAACAAGGAATGCAGGATATCCTAATTTTACTTACATTTTGTGGATCACTTGTCAAAGCATCTACCAGGACCTCATAGTTCTGCATACTAGCTGCCAAATGCAATGGTGTAAGGTCACCTGGACCAGCTAACTTTGGATGGAAAATATACTTTGATGGAAACGAACTTGTTGAGACATCATAGTTTAGGAGCAACATCACCATTTCCTTGCAATTCTTTTTCACAGCTCTGTGCAATGGATTAGTTTCCAGCAAGACATTGTAGGATGATTCCTGCCCTGCAGCCATTTCAAAAAATATATCCAAAAGCTTCTTGACAAGAGCACACCAGTCCCTTTCCACAGCATATATGAAAATAGACTTGAAGCGGTCAGATGAAAATTCAGGCAAAACAGGTTTACTGGCAAATTCTGCCCCTGCTTGCTGCCTGCTGCTTCTCTGGAAGAGCCATCCCAACTCATTTAAAAAGTTGATAACCTCTTCCCTTGCTCTCACTTTACTATAATCTTCAGAATTTTCTTGTAAATGCTCTGTTACTAGCATGCATGATTTGTCCTCGAAGAATTCATCTTCAAATGCAGTTTCAAGACTTTGTAACTCTCTACATATAGCAGCATCTGCAACAATGACAGGAAAGCTATTGCCCTTTAAACCATTTTCCACCTACATAGCACCACAACCAAACACACTTATCAGGACAGCTACAGAAGCATAATATTACCTAAAACAAATAACTAACAGTAAAAAATGCCTGAAAAGGAATTTGAGTTAGAAACCACCTCTATGAAACAACGGCCAAATACATTTGCTGGTCCCCCAGAAAATGTAAACTTTTGCGACCTGTGATTAGATAGTATACTTTCCGAGTAGCTCATTGCAGTGTTGTCTCCTAGAAGAACATCCTTCGAGGCATATCTTCCCGTATAGGCACAAAGAATCCTGCATTTACAACTCCTTGAGAATATTGGAATTGATTGTGACAACTCAATCCAAGTAGGATACAAATGACTCAATTGCATAGCTTACTTTGTTTCAGGGACAGCCAAATTTTGGCCTCTCAAGGTAAGAATGGTTTCTTGACCCGCTACAACAGCTATGGGTAGCACATAGTAAATCTCAGGACCGTTCCATGACCTCCAAGATCTGCACAGCCTAAGCTTACCTGTAAAAGAATGCCATACACAAGAATTAGATGACATGTTAGATGACATGTTAATTTTTAATAGCATTTATAACATATGTATATCATATGTGCACCAGAGAAATAAGAGAGATGTAACATCGACCAGAAACCAAAGTATTATTCATTGCTGATTAATTACCATCCTTGAGAGAAGCTAATTGCTGCTCAGCTTGCACCAATACTCGGCCAGTTCTCCAGAAATCGGTGCTGGCATCCTCCACAAGTACTTTCAGGCGTTGTTGCAAGTCTTCACGTAACTGCAAGATTCAAAATAGGAATTTTAAGTATAGGTCAATTCAACAAAATCAATCTTGTCAAAACAAAACTTCTAATTGACGAGGCCTCACTAAAGCAATATAACAATACCACATGATTTCTTTATACATAATACCCTTTGTATTCTCTTTCTGGTATTTCATGAGACATTGTAATCCTGTACAAATAGGTTGTTGAACAACTTTTGTTTCATACCAAAATGCATGGAATGCTATAGCAAGACGGTATACATACTTTTGCATTTAAGATAATATGCATACATTATCATATATATTTGCTAACCTTTATTTTGACCTAGTAATTTGCAGCACGGGAATGAAAATATAAACAATCTCTCTATCTTTCTATTAGGTGGGCTCATCATCAGCGAGGAGTACATTGATAAATTCGGTGGGCTCTTCATCAGCTTGCACAAGAAACGAACCGAGTTATTGAAATCGGCTTAAGTTGCCTTGCTGTCCCATAGGGCTATATTTAGCCTCATGGACGTTTAAAATTTTATCTATCTATCTATCTATCTCGTAATGGGCCTACCTCAATTGCTGTGATCAAGGTTATTGGATGTACCCTTGTAAGACGTTTATTTGTTCTGGTGCTACTAATAGGAAACTGGAAAGTCTTTTCTTGGAGCAAGCATCTTCCACTACTACACCTATAGTAGCTCCTATCTCACTTTTTTTTGTTTAACAATGAACATATATTTATCCTCTTTTGTCATTTTAACTTGAATGAAATGTAGGAATCAACCATTACAATATATGTTTTACATTCTGAATCTTGTACCAATGTATCTACTTGTGCCTTTTATCACCCTAAGTTTGAGACAATTCTAAATCTGTTGGATTTTACCAAATTTCACTTAAAAAATTTTATACAGGTATATTTACAACTACAGATTGATCTATAAAGCTCTTCTCTCAGTAACTGTTAATTTTTTTTTTTGGGAGCCGGAGATATTTCTTAGGAGCTAAACAACAATTGATTGATACATACACAGTCCCAGCTGGCAGATGGCATTGAGACAAATATGGAAAGCATCACACATCCAGGCTTTATGTAACTCTCCATGTCAGAAGGGCTATTAGAAAGCCACTCCAGAATCTGCAGTAAGAATTTATCCAATTATTATAACATAATGTTTTTTAAGTCTATAAGTATAAAGAAAGTATACTAATACCAAAATATTTACCTGTGAGCGCAATGTCAAAGGTAAGTTGCTTGGATCTTTGTCAAATAGCTTGAAAATAATTCGCCCTGTTCGATCCTGTCATAATATTCAAGAATATTACTTAAAGATAGTTCATCCTGCGATGTCTCCTTTTTAAGTGCACAAAAAAATACAGGGGCTATCCCTTGGAACACTTGCAAATATCAGATTGAGGATCAGCTGCAATTCATTTAAGCAACATGGGTTAGACGGTGTACCTGTGAATCAGAATTAGAGCTAACTGGAGACAGATCTGATCCCGAAGAGGATGAGGTATAACCAGCCAATGGTGCAGGAGACCTGGATCCTCCACCTTGAAATGGTGATCTTGACACTAAATTCTGGTGAGGCCTCCTATTCCCAACCTTTGGAAGATTGAATGGCGAGCACCCATCATTGCTGGCATCTAGAGCTAGATTATCATCCTTGCAGATGGAAATGCTATCATTCTCTCTGCCTTCTTGTTGAGCATGCAAAGGAAACAGTTTATGCACAAGAGGAGGTGAGGAAGAAGGAGATCTTTCATCGGTAGGATTGCTGCTATCAGAAGAAAAATATTTTCGGGTGATGCCATTCTGAGTAGGGTTGATCCTATCAGAAGGATTGAACAGCTGCAATGGCATTGCACGTGGGAGAGCATGCTCAGAAACCCTGTCAGGAGGGCTGAAACTGGTCTTTGAAGAACCAAAGAAAATGTTGGACTTCTGAGTTTGTAAATTGTTGTCTTGAGTTTTTGTAGGAGCCGCTGGAGCAGGAGGTAAAGGCACTGTTTTAAAATTAGTCACAAGCTCAGCAGCGAGGGTGTTACTCAGAATGGTAGTGAGGGCTTCAGGTGAAGAGCCTGTCAAACCTGAAAGGATTGCCATTGCTTCCGCAGTAGTGGGTGATGAGGATTGATGGCCATTTGCCTTGGGATCATCTAGCCTAGGGGATTGTTGTACGCCTTGAGCAATGTTAAGATCAAAACCCAAAGAAGACCCGACCATTTTATCTGAGGAAGAAGAACCCAAGATAATCTTGTTCAATAACTGAACTAACTGATCTCTGTCCGAGGATAGCTTCCCCACGGTGGAATTATTCCCTGGAAATAAATTTTAATACAAAATCAATATAAAGTACTTCAAAAGTCAGTATTTCAGGAACAAAAGCTAGCAGTGGCCCTCACCTTGAAGACGTGATAGGACGCTGATAAGGTTTACAATGTTCAAATTTCCTAAGCCTCCATTATCCTGGGTAGCAGCAGCAGCAGCTAACAGCCCCCTGGACAACGCATCCTCAGGCTGTGTCTTTCGCCTCCGCCTGTTATGCCCTGCAAGTCTTCTTCTACAGCTTCTTTTTCCCTCATCAAATTCTGGAAGCGGATGAAATCTGGACCGTGCAGACATTTATAAGCTACAGGATTTTCATAAAATAAAACCCTAGAAAGCAAAGTAAATGAGAGAAAGAAACTTTCAAAGGCAGTGAAACACAGAATCATGCCAAATTATTAACAAACTTCTGACATGCGTAAAGGATTTGACAATCTAAACAAAAATTGTGATTCCCATGTAAAAAATAGTAACAGAATTAGGCACGAAAATTCTGAAAACTGCAAAAGCATTTTTGATAGTGAGAATTCAAATCCTATCTCTGCTATCTAAGAATCAATCGTATTTTGAAAAAATCAGATTTATTTTCTCACGATCGAAATTTAAAAGTCAGAATAAAAAATTTGGAAACGATATAAATAATATCCGAAATTATTCCAACCTGCTGCACTGCTGGCAAAACCGTTGCATGAGATTACCAACGAGAGCTTTTGAGGCCTTAGAATGGGCCTCGCAGACTTTGTGGCGCCTGTGGTAGTCCTTAGCAGCAGTGAGATCACCGCGGCAGTCATCTACTTGACACATAGGATAAGAGCTACCCGGAGAGCCTGATCTTACGCGCTTGGTCTGCCTGGACGAGCTTGCATCATCAGCATAAGAGTAACAACTTGCTCCAAGCTTCAATGCCAGGTTCCCCTCAGCATCATCCTCTTCTGATGAATCTTTGCTAGGAAACAAGGGTTTCGTGGCTTCCTCCAGCTTCCTTTTCTGCTCTGGAGATGTAGGGCCATTGTTTCCAGGATCCAAGCCTGTGTCATCGCTAAGTCCAAGTCGTAAGACTTCCGAAGGGACAACCTGTGATTTGGGGCTACTGGATTGGATAGGCTTTGCCAAAAACATGACATTGTCCCATTCCCATGAATTAGGGTTCCAATTAGCCCTAGAACCTTCATATGTTGAGCGATTCATTTGATGTTGTTGTTGCTGTTGCTGTTGCTGCTGCCAATTTGCTCGAGTCCACGATGAATCGGCTGGTTCAATGCAACGCTTGGCAGGAAGCGGGCAATGATCGTAAAACCTGCCTGGAAGAAATTGATTATGCTGGAAAAATGGGGCGGCCACCTGTGGCCCTGCCTTGCCGTCCATTGTACAGACTCCTTTTTTCAACCCAACCAAAAAAAATATAAGCGTCTGGCTTCAGATGGTCAAGCCTCACCTGCAAAAGTAGCTGTTTTCTCAAGCGTCTATCGCTCTTGTGCTATTTTATTCTGTTTACTATCGTAAGCTTCCCCATAACTTTGAACTATCAGAGACTCAAACCTCGCAAAACTTTACGGCAACGCTTCCGTTGTACGAGCCATTTCCACAAACTATATGAATTAGATCACAGCTCTGTACCACTGAATATCAGAGGCTCAAAGGCTCAAACCTCGCAAAACTTTACGGCAACGCTTCCGTTGTACGAGCCATTTCTCACAAACTATATGAATTAAATCACAGCTCTGTACCACTGCTTGTTCTGTACAGTAGATCAAAATTCCTTGAAATTGAAGCAGGCTTTTGCCACTACATATCTAAGCATCAAAATCCGCAACGCCAACGAACGCAGTAAGCTACCAGTTGCTACTGTAAGATACTCAAAAGCCAAAGCCTACAATATCAACTTTCGTCAACAACCTATGAATTTTTGGTCTACAATTGTCATCTTCTAGACCTTCTATGTCACTATGCATCTATAAACCCACATATTTCATTACACAGGTTTTGCCAACTCACAACAAAACAGATGGAAAACTCCTCCTATGTTCGCTTACTTTCCCAACATATTCGCTCCAGACGATCTACCACACAAGCACTCCTTCCTAATCCCAACGGCGCATCTGTAACCTGCGCAACTATCTCAGAACCAAACCGCCGAAACCCTCGAATACAACATCAAAATATCTCAAAGAGCCCCTTTCCCAAGTTCCGCCTTTAAAGCAACAATTGTACCCAAATCAAACCGAAAAAAAACACATCCAGACAATTTACATAATCGCTGTACCCTCCACTCACGAAGTTTAGAACCTTCGTCGTACCAATTCGCAGTCTTTCCCTCTGAGAAATCGTAACCAACTCAAACTCCGCTCACTTCACAGATCCGTTCGTTTTTCCTTCAATTTCCACCACAATTCTCATCATTTTCCACCGGTAAAAGCTCCAAAAATGAACAAAAAATAGAGGAATCAGTGCAGGCTGTCAATGGCCACAATAATTTGAGCAGTAAAGCAAAAAAAATTCCACCATATCACCGTATCTGTACATTCTGCCTTTCACGCGATGCTTGCCTAGGGTTTTCTCCCTAACCACACCTAAACCCGACCCCATAGTTTGAATCAGATCGCAAAACGCAACACGCAAGAAGGTGAGGTCTTGTACAGTAGTACCTTAGCCCATTCACGCGGAAAGAAACCCCAACGATTTCTTTATCCATCCACCGGCTGCCCGCCTAACTCTGACAGGGAAACCGCCTATATCCAGTTCAAAAAAAACGAAAATAAAGAAAATAAATATTTATTATTAATCACCCCTTGCACGACGTTGTCCCCGCCAACATGGTTAGTGAAAGATGACTCGACATTATTGTCCTTCATTTTCAATTTTTATTACTTGTCGATTTCAGTACGTTGATACTCCACGTCATCGCACAAAAAGTATGATGACTGAAGGGGCGCAAATGGTCAAACATTGTAAAGTCTAGATTCATTCCAGAGAGCTTGGAGTGCTTCTACACCGTCCCGCACATACGTAGTTCGTAAACACGCTGCCACTTCTGCTTTGAAGTTTTGGATGTATTTTCTACCGCCGTCTAATTGGATAGTATTCTTATTTTTCCATCATTTATACCAAAGGATAAAGAGGAAATTTTTTGTGTACCAAAGGATAGTAGTTGTCAAAGTCGTTCATGGTACTATTTGGTCTTCTATTTTTTTTTTATTGTTTTCATGAGAGGCTTCAAGAATTTATTTGGAAAAAGAGAGAAAACATAGGATTCAAAAATTCTAATTAAATCTTAATAAAGTTTGAATTTCTGGTTTTTATTGTGTGTGTTTTTTTTGTATCAAGGGCAAAGAGCATAAAGATATGTTGGAAATATGATCGATTTATATTTTAATAATTTAACATTTAGATAAAAAAATTAAATTAATAATTTCAATGATATTAAAAATTATTATTGAAATTATTTCTAATAGTTGGTGAACAAAATGATAAGACAACAAAATCTTCTACCTTGCTGAGTTCCGTTCTCTGTCGTTATTTGTTCTCTGTCGTAGCGGAAGTGCTCACCAAATATTTTACGCTGCCGCACAGATTTGACAGATTTTTGGGCTACGTTTTTTTTAATGTTTTTAGTTGAATGTGTCGTTGTCGCACAGTAAGCAGCACACAGCCCCACAGTCTCTTCTCCGGCAAGTAGCACACGGCCCCAAAATATTAATCAGTCTCAGCCCGATGTGTTTGAAAGAATGCACGCGATGTGTTTGACAAAATGCACGCGAAACTGAATATAGGAGAAACTGAGCATGCACGTGAAATGTTTGACAGAATGTCTCGTGTAATTTGATTTGTGCCGCTATCCTTGGTGCTGATGAGACTTAAAAATGTAGCTAGGACAGGAGGCCTTCCACATGTTGGGGATATTCCTGTTGTGAATACTGAGGTTGAGGACTCCCAAATGGCCACTGATGTGGTTGCAGTCAAAGACCTTGAAAATATTCAGCAAAATGAGACTGATGTTGTTAATCATATTATGTCAAGGGGAAATGTCATGGCTAGGGATTTTGGGGAGGCCCCTACACCTACCTATCAGAGGTTACACGACCATCTTATCAAGCTGGAGGCTGAGAATTCTTAGCTCCATGCCACTGTAGAAACTCTATCCACCTCGGTGTTGGAACTAAAACAGCTACTCCATAGTTTTTCATCAACATTTATTTTTGAGTCAGCAGGGATTAAATCTGAATTAGAATCAGTTATTGAGAATCTCTATGGATTCGACAAATATAAAGCGGAACAAGCTGATATCGTTGCTAAACACTCAACTCTAATGTCTGAGACCGAGGAGAAGGTGAAAACTTGGGCATCTATTTGTGATAACACAGTTAGTGTTACACCTCTCTCAGGGGTGGAGAAGTTGGTTCAAGGCAAGATGGACGATAAGCGTGTGAGACGGGTGCGTGAGTTGAACTTGTGTGTTTGTGGTCTGCCCCCCACTGCTGATCCTTCCTCTGCCAGACAATCCTATCTCAAGGATCTACTCGACATTCATGATATTTCACTCGACAGATGTTGGGTTTGTCCCGATGGTACTCTTGTTATGAGGTTTCTCTCTTTGCATGATAGACTGCGGGTTCTTAGAGCAAAGAGGAAGTTATTCTCTCTTCCGTCAAAGATTGAGGATCTCACTAGATCACAGGTGGAAGAATTGAAACAGGCCAGGAACCTCGTTACTAAGGCCAGACACAGTGGTAAATGGGCAGTTATTAGGAATCTCAAGGTAGTGATTCGGGGTTCTCCCCCCAGCTAGTGGGATTCGAGGCAGACCGCAAAGTCCAAATGATGACCATGTCAGTAGTTCGACAAGAGTGGGCCCTCCTCTAGCTCTCTTCTTGTTAACTGTTGGAATGGTAACGGTTCTCTTTGGTCGTTACCTGGTCTCTTTCAAGATACGGTGGGGTCGGCTGATATCTTGGCTATTACAGAAACCCATGAGAGCCATGTTCGCCCCCTCCCAGGTTTTGACAGTTATCAGTGGTTGTCTATCTTCAGGGAGGAAGTTCGCTCTTCAGGTGGTGTACGGGGCTCCGGAGGAGTTGCCTGCTTGATTAGGGACAGCCTCTTCAACGCTACTTCAGTGGTTCATTCAAACACACATGCCAAATTCATGTGGATCCGCGTATGTCATGCCAGCCACCGCCAGAGAGACATCTTCATCGCAATTTGCTACTTTCCACCGGCCTCCTCGCCATACGCCATTCATAGTACCAAGGATGGGGACCCATTTATTGATCTAATAGAGTGCATTTCTAGATTCAGTACCTTGGGGGACATCATTATTTTGGGAGACTTTAATGCACAGACTAGGGACCTGCAGACCCCTATACATGATCGAGGTACTGACTGGACCTGTACCTCAGAACTAGATCCTGCTAGTTTGGAGCTCCAACGTGTTTTCGAGGATTACGGCGGACCTTTATCTATTTATGGTCGTCACCTCCTCCAGCTCTATGAGTCTTGTGATTTGGTTATTCTGAATGGCCTCTCTTGCTTTCCTGGTTCTGAGCTTTTCACGTGTTGGCCACACTGTGGTGGCGCTAGTGTGGTTGACTATGTTATCACTAGCGCGTCTTTTATCCCTTCCATCCGCCACTTCACTATCTCTCATCTTCCGTTAGCCGACCACGCTCTTCTGAGCCTTGCACTTCGCTTTTCTCCTCCCCCTCGCCTGTCTCTCCCTCCCCATCCCCCGACTGTCCTTGATCATTCTCCTACCCACTTATGTTTCTGGTTTGCCGAGGGCAACTGTGGTCTCTTTACCCCCCACCTTCATCGTCTCCTCTCGCCTAAGAGATTTTATGACTGCTGCCATGCTTCCTCCATGTTTGACCTATTGATCACAGCTGTTTGGGAGGCGGCTTTCCTCTCCATCCCTCACCACCCTATCCTCAGATATACACGCCATATTACTTGCCCTATGAACCAGTGGCTTGACAATGACTGTAAAGCTTTCCACCGCTCCTTGCGCTTGACCTTTGAGTCTCTCCCTTCTGACTGTTAGGGATTTTTCTTGTATGAACCACAGTGCTTGAAATGACTACTTGAACACTATGCCTTCTAATACTGATTCAGAGACAAGAAAAGCCTAATTGCTAAGGACTGGATAAGGTCCTTCTTCGTT
>MU227857.1:616571-648383 GCA_018584345.1 Thuja plicata
TCCTGCTTTGTCATGTCAATTTTAGTAGACATGGCGCTAAATAAGCCAAAGGCTTGCATGAATGAGTTCCTGTTTAATATTAGCAGGGCAGTGCCATCATCCCTTTTGATGGTCTTTGTCAGGACATAATAGTGATTAGCTAGGTCTAAAAATAGGTCAACATCAAGGAAAACATCAGGAACAAACAATCTAGCTAAACCACATGTCCAAGGGTCTGATACTGGGATGGGCTTATCAAAATTTTTATAGAAGTAATTGAAAAGGGAGAAACTTGTTGTCCCTGGAGTCACAGCATCTCGAATGTCTTTGTATTCATTCAGGAGGACACTTGCATTGGCCTTCTTATTCTGCGTTGAACCAGACAGAAGACGGAGAAACTCATCAGAGAAACTTGCCTTTCCTTTCTGTTCCTCTTCACTCCCTCCACTTGTCGAAGCAACACTCATAGCTCCGCTCATATCTGCAACAACCTGAATCTCCTTCTCCCTAACCGATATTGAAACAAATCTATTTCTGAAATCAACTGACTGTTTTGTGCACAATTTCCTGAAATTTAGAATTCTCTGATCAATTCTGGAAACACAGCAAGCAGAGCAGAATATCTATTTTTCTGAAAACTTAGCAACTTGGCTCTGAAAACTGAAAGCATGGTGAATGAGAATGAATGCACCATCAACTCCTTATAGCCTTCATTCAGAGTACTCAGCTCATAATTCGGAAACATCAGTTCTGCCATTAATTCGACATGCTGTGAATTTGAAAAAACCTAGCCGTAGTTGCATGAAGTTGACAGGAAATCAAATTTTCAAAAATGAATCCTCGGAACAATCATATAACATTTAAAAGAGCTGACATGTCACACTGTGATTCGTTATCTGTCTTACATCTCAGCTACTCTTTTTGCATAGTGATCAAAATGCGAGCCTCTGATTGGTTGCTGAGTGATTCATTCTGTCACATCAAAAAAATTGCCGCCGCCTTTAGATTTTTTGATAAGGCGACTGCGCGACTGCATTATGTCTCTTTGTCACGGGCCTCTGTTACTAACCATGGTTCCATCTCAAGACTTGGCGACAATGCAGTTTCTTACCTTCGGCTGACCCAAGTTACAATCTAGCGATCATGCGACACACTTGAAATCATAGTCACGCAGAGTTAACAGTAACTCATCATTCATTCTGAGACCTTGCGACTAACTGTTACCCTTAACCTTCTCAGTTATCTCCCTGTCACCAAATGCTTTTATTCTGTTTCAAGACTATGCAACAATGCTTAGTCGCCCAATCACGGAATCAAGTCCTGAACATTTAACTTTTTCATAACAGGTGAAATGTGCCCTTTTCTTTACTTCTGACGACTGCGCGACATACCTTAATCGCCAAGTCGGGAGGACTTTTTTCGTAGGGCACCTTTCTTCTCAGACTTCACAACCACCATCAGATCCTCTTATTCCTTCATCCTACGGTCGTCGCTTAATTGCTATATGCTCGGGCATACCCTTAAATCATTCCCAGACACCGCGACTGAAGGGAAAGTACTCAGTCTTGCTGTCGCTGAATCCACTTCCTCCTTCTAGCGACCATGTGATAACCTTCCCTCATCCATTCGCCTTATGACACATGTCACTCAATCATTGGTCCTTTTGCTGCATACTGGAGAACTGAGACATTATCCTTTTCTGGCGATAACCTGACTAAGCATTACTATAAACCACAGACGGTTAGTCACGAAGTCTGAGCTAAAATCCCTTAACTGCTATTCTATTTTGAGACGCCGCGACTGAAGGCTTCGCTTAACTGTTAACTTTGACTTATTTGGCGATAAAGTGACAAAAGGTAATCGTGAATTCTGAAGACATTTTCATAACTGTTTAGAACTTCCCGCGATCACCCAACTAAACAGTGGGTCCCTTCTGCATAAAGCCTTATAACATAATTATCCCGCGACTACCCGACATGAAAGAAATCACTGAGTCTCGTAAAGCCAAAGGAATATGCTGAACTTAAACGAGACCACGCGACACAAGGAAAATGCCAAGTCGGGAAGGCAATTGGAATATTCGCTCGGGATATCGCGACAAGGCGATTCAATTGAAACACATGCCTTAAGTGAATGAAAAAGTAACGTTGAAACAAAAGTGCCATGACCTAGGGTTTATTTTCATCGTTTAATACTTGGAAAGACAAGGGTTTTCAGGGTTTTTACAAATTGAGCAAAGTTTAGACTTGAAAACCTGAAACTTGACATGGGTAAGGGCATAAAGAACGAGAGATAGTTGATTTGAACATATCAGAATTCAGAGAGCAGGAGAAGGAACCAGGAAAACTGCCAAAACAAGAAATACAACCAACACCGACTTCGCTGGCCTTCGTTCCTCCTACCATCGCTTTCTTCGCTCGAAGAAACATGCTTTCATTGCCTCGCAGTGCACATCCCTGTGTGATATGCTCATTCAGAATCCTAAGCTTTTCTGGCGCACCATATTCCCTCGGCATCCTGCTCCGCCTTCCACCATCGATCCTAGATCCCTTGCCTCCCACACCTCCACTCTTTATGACATCCCTGACCAACCATCTCTCCACCTCACCCCTCCCCCTCACTGCCATATCTTTACCACTTCCAGCATCTACGAGGTTGTCAGATCCATGAGATGTAACAGGGCGGCTGATGTGGACGGTTTTCAGGCTGAGCTCTTCAAGCTCGGTATCTTTGTGCTGAGCTCCTATCTTTCGACACTCTTTAATAGTGTGGTTTGCACCGGCTTCCCTAAGTCCTGGTCGAGACACTTAATCTATCTGATTCACAAGGCTGGGTTAGTTTCTCACCCCAACAATTATAGGACCATCATGATTGGGCACACCTTCGCCAAACTCTACGCAACAACACTGAATACTATTCTTAATAGGGAGTTGGACAGGAGAGATTCCAGGGCTAGAGGCCAAGCCGGCTTCCGGGCAGATTACCAGACCATGGACCACATCCTGACTTTGCAAGCGATTATTGAGGAGGCTCGCCATCGTTTTGTGAAAGTCTATTACTGCTTCATTGACTTTCGTAAGGCATTCGATACCATCCCTCGGGTGGCCCTCTTCCAGAGACTTAGAGATATCAGGATTTTTGAGACTCTTTTGACAACTATTATGAGACTTTACGAGCATGTTGAGGGCAAGATCAGGACTCCTAAGGGTTTCTCTGACCCTATCCAGAGCACTATTCGAGTGAAACAGGGATGCCCCCTTTCCCCCACCTTGTTCGGTATCTACATTGATGAGCTCGAGGCTTTTCTTAGAGATTCCTCACTTTCGAGTGATGGTTGCTACCTGCACCAGGTTCTTATCTCCATTCTCCTCTTCACTGACGATGTGATTCTCCTTGCCTCCTCATCGGAAAGTTTCCAAAGACTTCTTGATAGCTTGGCCTCTTTTTGTGATTCGAGACAGCTGGTGGTGAATCTCGGTAAGACACGGGTGATGATCTTCAACTGTCTGAAGACCACATCTTCATTTATACTATCAAGGATTGGAGATTTAAATTACTTCTTACACCTACCTTGGGGTCAAGTTCTTCGGCCCTCGATTCACCCTGAGACCCGTCATTCTGCCCAGGATCAGTAAAGGGATGGGTTCCCTTGCCATGTTGGAGAGACAATGTTTCAGACATCATTTTCAGGACACCATCTCCAAGTTGTCCCTCTTGGATTCCTTGGTGATACCTACGGTACTTTATGGCTCAATTATTTGGGGGTCGTCCCTTTTGGATTCTGATTGGGCCTCTATTGAGCATGTTCAGACTATCTTCCTCCGGCGTATCATCAAATGTCATCAATCCACCTCTCATAGCATCATTATGGTTGAGTCCGGGGCTCATCCCTTTAGATTGGGGACCATCTTTGATCTGGTTTGGTTTATTCACTACCTCCGTTGTTTTGCGGACTCCAGCGATGGTAACAACAGATACTCCTACCTAGCCTATTGCTCTTCAGTGGCGCTTGCCAAGTCAGACCCCTCCCCGAGAGCCCGTTGTTGGTATGCCCAGGCCTCATCCCTTTTAGTTTCCATCGAGATTGACATTGATCACCTCCCCCCTATCAGTTCTCGCTTGGCACTCCGGCTCACCTCCTCCCTTCCAAACAGGAGTTGAACAGACATGTCAAACTTGACATATACAGGCAGTATATCACCACGACCTGGATCAACCCGTGTGGGGGTCTGCGCCCGAGGATGGCTTTTTATGTTGAGCACTTTTTAGACATTCAAGATGGGATTATTGTTTGTCCTAGATACTTTTCTTAGCGTTGGTGCCACGCCCTTCGCATCACATTGGGATATTTCAGGGTTGGATCTCACCGCCTTCGGGCCTAGACAGACCATCACATTGACAGAGATGATCAGATTTGTAGGTTATGCACCCTGGCCGAGATTGAGACTGAGACACACTGCATCTTCCATTGTCCTTCTTACTATGAGATCAGAGGGAGATTCTATTGCTTATTCAGAGGGTGTTGTTCCTTGACTGCTTTCTTTAGCTACACCAAATCAGAGATGCCTGGCACTTTATCTCCATGAGACTGTACAACTCCGCGAGCATAATCTACAGCTTCTTTTCCCCAGAGACAGATATCCGATCAGCTCATTATGACCTTCTTCTCGCCCTTGTCTCCTTTACGGGGGGTGAAGCGGCCTTGCATTACCTCCATCACCAGACACTCTAGATCTGTGAGACCTCGCAACACCTTTACCTGTCAGCGACACATCTCTAGTAGCTCGCACCGACGACCCAAGGTTCCTGCTCATCTGGATCATTATCCTTCAGTGTTGGATTTCTTTCTACCTGAAAATGATCCTTAGTCCTTCTCTTGTGTTTGTTCTTCTTGCCTGTTGTTTCTTGTTATCTTCTTTCCTTTTTCGCTCTTGGTTGTTTTCCCGGCCACTGTTTGGTGGTTTGTTGGTTCACTATTCCTTTTGCTGTACCTTTCCAGTCCCTTAGACCCTTGTTAGTCTCTTGTTGGACATTAATAAATTTATCTTATCTTATCTTATCTAATAGATTTTATTATGTATGATGAATATATATGATTGATTTGTAGTTCTTGCCCAAGCCTAGAACTTAACTAGTTATTAATAATTCACTTTAGGAAATGGGGTTGGAGATAACAAAATTAGTTTTCTAAAATATGATTGGCCTTATATTGGCAAATTCTAACTAATGTCAAAAATAAATCAAAACTTTAAAATCAAATTAATTATTGCATTTAGTAGCAAAGTTTAAACAAACCTTGCAACATTTTGGCAAGGAACTTAGCTACTTTGCGGCCTTGTTTTATTGTAATAGTTGTTGGTTTGTTTTGATTTTTCTGATTGAGACAATGTCTTTTTTTCTATTTCCTAAGTTGCTAGTTAGTCTATTACAGCTATTTAATATTTATATGAAAATATTAAGTTAATATTTTTATGATATAAAAAATCATTATGATTTAGTTTTAATAATTTTTAAGGTGTATGGTGTGATTTCGTAATGAAATCAAATGTCTCTTATTATATAAAAATATTAAGCTAATATTTTAATGATATAAAAAATCATTATGATTTAGTTTTAATAATTTTTAAGGTGTATGATGTGATTTTGTAATGAAAACAAATGTCTCTTAAGATTACATGCATGGCCTTTTTAATTAGAGATTTGAATATTGAGGGAACACATTTTCAAAGAAACATTAGATCTTCATTACAACTATTTAATATTTATATGAAAAATTAAATTCATGTTTTAATTGATATAAAATAAATTAGAAACCAATATTCATACTAAATTGTATGTTTTCGCTATTGCTTTTCATTTTTAGAACATAGATAGCTTAAAAATTATCATTACAATTTATTTTTAATAGATTATTATTATATATGATGTGATTTTGTAAAGAAATCAAATGGCTCTTTACATTACATGTATAATATTTTTTTTAGAGATTTGAATTTTGAGGGAACACATTAGCAAAGGAACACAAGATTCTTTTTTAATTGTGTTCAACTAATTAAATTACAGCCATTTAATATTTATATGAAAAAATTAAATTAATATTTTTATTACAATTTATTCTTAATAGATTGTCATATGTATGGTGTGATTTTGTAATGAAATCAAATCTCTTGAGATTTCATATGTGGCTTTTAAGTTGGAGGAGGCATTTTGATGATATAAAGAAAATTTATTATAAATTAATTTCTATAGATCTTAATAACGTATGATAAGATTTGGGTACATGCACTAATTTTTTTTATTATTTTTCATATTACATGTATGGCATTTTAAGTTGGATGAGTAGCAAAACCAGTCTAGGGAAAAATGATCTCACTTCATAAATCATTATTCAAAAAAATTTATTTACAATAATGTGAGCCAGTAAATTATCATCTCAAACTTAAATATTGTAATTAATTATAAATTTATTGTAATCGTAATCAAATAATTAGAATTAGTTAGAATTTTGTTGTGGTCATGACATTTACATGTATTTTGATAAAACTGCATTAAGATATTATAATGGATGTTGTGAAACAATGATTTGAACATGCTTATGGTTAATTTGATTTAGTTTTGTTTATAGAAATATGATTTAGGTTTGTATTTATTCTAACTTATAAAAATTTATATGGTTGATTTTGTACTTTGATTATATGATGGATTGTTCACTTATTTTTTTGTTGAGTTATGGTTGTAAGGTACCTTGTCCTCAATTGGAAGGAGAATGTCACGAGGGAAGATGGGATCATAAATAAGCGATGGTGGGTAGATGGCATGGTAACTAGTGTGTTAATTAGTTTTTATTCTTTTAGTACTACTCTCTATGGTTATTGGTTGGTGTTAGAGTTTTAGGTGACTCTACAACACCCCCAGGATCAAATGAAAGACTGAAATAACTTCCATAAGAGAATCGCAAGGCAATTGCAACAAGATGCAAGAATAATATTATTGCTAATGAACATGATTAAAATGTGCGTACAGTGAGCCTGCTTATATAGGCAAGGCAATAAGAGATTATGATAAGGAGTAGATAATTTATCACCCACACAAGGTGGAATCTCATGTCCACCAAAGGTGGATCATCCTCCATTATGCAATCATCATCCATTATGAAATAAGTGTGTGCAACATGTGGAGGATGATAAGGTGATAAGTTCACCAAAGGTGGATCTCACACATAATGTCGAATGTGATAACAACTATCACTGCCTAAAGTGGAAATTCTCTAGCACTGTTTGCAAATATAGGTGCAAACTCCTAGGTGTCTCACTCACATATTACTAGGTGATGCATTATCCTAAGTAAGCTTCAGTAAAGTATAATTAGAATTAACTAATTACACCAACCCCCCCTCCCCCCCTTAAGTGCAACTTAGGGGAATGCACTTAAACTCACAATGCAGGATGGGTCCTGACAAATAGATCATGTTAGGTACCCATGAACAATATACAAATGTAATACGTGAAATCAATCATAAAGAGGAAAAGGGGAGAAAACCCCATGGGATAAAACTCCCTTCCAAAAGAGAGATGAAAATACACACGATGCATGGAGGACTCAAGACCCCCCAAGGATTGCATGTTGGAAATACAAGATGGGAAAGCAAGATACTAAGAGGGGGGTGAATCAGATCTTATAACTTTTATCACTTAAAACAAACTGATCCACAACCATACATAAATATAATTGATCTATCAACTAGTAGCATCCATAATATAAAATAAATAACTCAAGACAAGGAATTTGGTAATCCAAAAACCTAATAAGGTAAAACTGGGGTGGGGATGACACCCACAAAATCTTCACTACTGCAGCAATAAAGTATGTCTGTTAAGGCTACAAAATTTGATCACAACTTGTGATCTACCTGATTAAAGGTCTGCCTGGTTAAGAGCTATAGATCATTACAGTCTACCTTGTAAAAGGATTTAAACTTACAACAAAGTAAGCACTCGGCTAAGAGATTTAGAAAGGTCTACTAGAACCACTTTGTTAAGAGATTACACATGATACACTTGTTAGAATGTCTCAATATCTGATCCTTCAATATGCACTCAGATGCTGATGATGGATCTCCTCTTTCCAATACCTTCTCTGATCTAATAATCAGATATAACTTTACTCGGCTGCTCACTGCTCTGTTGCTCTGCTAGATCTACGCTTCTTATTAAAAATAACCCTTCGCATATCTCTCATGTATCCACTCACACCTTACAAAATTAGGGTAAGAAGCAATCTTATATACCATATGGATCTGGCATTGAGATCTAGATCAACGATCAAGATCAAATACTTATGCCACTTGGGCATTCTAATTTTTTGATTGGCTCAATGCCACGTATTGGGATCAAATGATTTAATGTGCAATTAACTTTGTTGAAAATATTAAATACTAAACAAGTTGGCCCAAAATAGTTTACCTTTAAGTTTGTGCCATTCCTGACATGTATGACAAAACTATCTTTCTCGGCATATAAAGACTCTAGCACTTGACATGAATTGATCAGCTTTAATCAGCTTCTATGTAACTCGGCAACTATTATCTGCTCGACAATGTCTACTGCTCGGCCTATACTAGATAGCTCGGTCACAGTGATGACCGACTAACCTGCCTAGATAAATGACTAAGTATGGGACACTAATTATCAAAAAAACTTAGAGATCAACAATCTCCCCCTTTGATATTAGTGGCAAAAACACTTATCATTTCTTTATATCCACAAAATTTGCCTAAGTACACAACGTACTCCCCCTAAGATTATACTTCAGATTTCATATAATATTTACATAGTATACCTGCCAAAAAAAATATTATGCCTGTTGTTGCACATCTTTTTCTATTTCCTTATCTGTTTCCCCCTTGTTTTTGTCACTGATAGTTGTAGGGGTTAAGTTATATTTATCCAAAAATGGCTTATGAAGTTGTAATATCAATGCAAATGTTGTATCCCAACTATCCTTAACAAACTTCATAACCTGTAACTTAATTTCTAGCTCGGCAGCTAGACTTACCAAACTATCTGCAATAGAGAGATGAGAATCTCTCTTAACTAATTCACATGTAGCTGCAAGTTCCTTCTAAATAACCTCCAGATGAGGTATCAATTTAGTCTGAATCGTTATCAATTTGGCCCTTATTTAGCCATCTTCAGCCATAAGCTTGGCTAAACTCCTTTGTGCATGAGTCAACTTATCAAAATGTATGGAGCTAGAACTAGCATCCATGCTCAATGAGCTCGTTGTTGACTTTAAATCTAATTGTAACTTCTCAATAAGCTATTAATTATCATTTGTAAAT
The DNA here is from genome assembly GCA_018584345.1 of Thuja plicata. Taxonomy (NCBI): domain Eukaryota; kingdom Viridiplantae; phylum Streptophyta; class Pinopsida; order Cupressales; family Cupressaceae; genus Thuja; species Thuja plicata. The sequence continues at coordinate 625,891 of MU227857.1, forward strand.
AATTTTACATCACATAACCTTTTGTACAAAGAATAAACATTATTTGAAACTTCCTCAAGAATGTCAACAAGAGAAGAAAGTTCAACCTGTTTGGTAGCAATCTCTTTTGATATCTTCTCCTCGACTTTGTTCTCAAATTTTCTCTCAGGCCATTGCAACAAATTTTCATTTGCCTCAATGTTTTCATCATTAACTTTCAGCACAATGTGAACTAATTGTTCCAAAATTGGTGCTTGTTGATTTTCATCTTCCATGTCAAAAGCTTTAACAAAAATATCCTTTATATCATGTAGAACTTGCTTATGCTTATGCTCCATCTTCATTTCCTCTTGTCTCTTCTTCCTCTTTAATAGGTCTTGAAGAGTCTGAATCTGCTCATATGACAAGTTCTCTGGATCCCATTTAGGAATCACAATAACTTCATCCAATGTGTCATTTAAGCTCGGTGACTTCTTGTTTAGCATCTTCTTCTTGAGCTCTGGTGAGTTGATACTCAGCTCAGGTTCTTCAATATCTTTTCCTTTGTCAGTATTAATTTCAATTGCAGTCTTCAACTGAGTCAAGATTACCTGTTGATTAGGTATACTCCCAATTTTAGGTCCCATTGGAGTAGATGATACAGAGTGTGGTAGATCCACCAACACTTGTATAGCCTCTTTTTCTATAGGCTTATTTGCAATTTCTTCCATCTTATCTCCACTATCTAAGAATGTTTGCATAACCTCTAGAATAGGTGGATTATTATTGATTACCTCATTTTCTTCTTCTTTCTCTATCTTGGCCTTAGTTGCACAAATAGGTGATTGCATACCTGTGTCTGCCAACTCATTCTGATCGTCGGTATCCACATTACTGTTATCTTCAACTGTAGTGATAATGGGACTGTCCATTGTCAGATCTACAGTTTGCACTTTGATTGTTTGCTCTTCCAGTTCCATTTTAGTCTCTGCCTGATTAGTAGCAATCTATTCTGAGGTGCCTTCACCTTTCTTATCTTCCTTCTTAGTCAATAGCCCAAAAGTCTCCTTCCAAATTTTAGTGCTTTGTTGGACTACACCTTCAACATCATTTTTCAGAATTTCATAAGCTCTTTGTTTGGGAATAAACTTCCTTTGATATTGTTCAATGAATTTTCCCATTTTCTTCTTGGTTAATCCAAGAATGACCTTAGTTAACGTCCCTTCCCTTATCTCTCTTTCAGTCATCAATGCATATTGCCACTTTTGTGATAAAATATCATAAAGTTCTGTGGGGATAAGGTCTCCTATCTCTACAAGTGTCATCTTGAATGTACCCATCATATCTAATAGTGCTTCCTGAATCTTATGCTTGTCTGCTATGCTTTGCTTCTCATACTCAATAAATTTGAATCCTGCTAATCCAGCTATACTTCTAATGTTCTTGCATACCTCATCAATATTGGTCAGTGGTTTATGTGATGTTTTAGGTATGTTGTTGGGTTCATCTATATATGTCTTCTCCTCATCATCTTCTTACTCCAATATTAGTTTCCTCCTCGGTCTTTTCTCAAGTTGACTCGGCACAACCTTTGTATCAAATTGTTTTCTTTTCCCTGAGCTGCTCTCTCCAGCATTCTTCTTTGTATATACTTTTGTTGCCTCAGAAAGAGATGAAATAGTTGATGCCCTAGTCCTAGGCTGGTTAGAAATAGGAGGGGTATCCTTAGATTTTCCTTTGCTTGGTTTAGTTGCCTTGGCAACTACTGGCTGCTTTCCTTTAGCTTTCACAGTGATATCTTCTTCAGGTTCACTATCCTCTTCTTCACTAGACATATCCTCTCCATGTCCTATTGATAAACCCAAAGGTGCATCCTCTATTTCTTAATTACTCTCTATTTCAACCATTTTCTTTAAATCTTTTACAATCTTTTTCCTTTTCCTCTCCATAGTGTTAGCCTTCAAATCCATAGAGATTTTGTACTTAGCTTCCTCATAATTCCCAACACATCTGGCTGATCCACCAATCTCCTATGCCAGTAGATTTGTTATAGCTATAGATGTCTCATCAATATTTACTTCATAAGGTAATGGCCTTAGCCATGATACCCTCGGCACTACTACCTGAACATAGATAAAATCTGTATCCACTAGAAAACAAACATCTTCATAGTGTTTCTCAACTAGTGACCTCGGAATTTTGCTTCTCAATCTCATCTTTTTTTTGAATTCAACAAAATATTTTCCCATCACATTGTTAAAATTACCACCTAATTTCTCAATAAGCACATTGATCTGATGTGTAATTGGTCAATTTTTCTTCCACATAATATCTCCAAAAGTAGGAAATGTATTATGTATATAGAAAAATATGCAAACTAGCAGAGAACCGAAGTTACATATTGAGTTCTTTGCCTTTTGAATTGAAGAAAGGTTCTCAGCTAGCTGTGTCAACTGAAGCTCGACAAGGCCATAAGTATGGTCCTTCTTCACAATCTTCCAAGCCTGGTCGACTGCAATACATGGGACTCTGTCCAGACGGCTTGACTGATAAAACTTGTGAGCAATAACCCTAACTGCAAAATCAAGCTCCAAATCCTTGATTGTAGAGATTTCCATTCCTCTTTTATTCTAGATAGCTCTGGTGTATTCTTTTATATTCTCCTTACTCTGACATCTCATGGTTCTCTTCCTGTTAACAGTTGGATAGCCAATTACCCTGTGGATGATTTCCTTTGTAATCCTAACTGGTCCATTATCCAACCATATGTTGATGTCATGTACATGGATAAGAACAATCTTGATCCATTCCATTTTGAAATCCCTCGAGAAATCTAGGGCACGAGTTAACCCTCTCTCAACTAGATGTTTGTGTTCAACTTTTAGGGCTCTGTCTACACACAATTTCTTGTAGGATTCCCTTAACTCATGATCTCCAATTTCACTAACTTTGCACATATAACATGACCTAACATCATGAATCATAAGTACCTTGGGTGGAATCGATGATAGGGCTCCGGTCAGATCACTCTAGATGGCGCTTTCAGGAACTACCCTGAAATTAGGAGGCACACAGGTATCGCTCCTAACCAATTGAACTTTTCTCAACTCCTAAATATTCTTATCTGGTGTGGAAGAACTTGCGTCCATGATTTCCAAAAATAGGGTTTCAAAGACAATGAACAAATTACTTTGGCAAATACTAAAATTCACACTTTTTACTCAAGATTGTCGATGGCACGTTGTAGAAATCTTCAAAAAATATTTGTTGAAATCAAGTTTGCAAATTCTCAATCACTCTGTGAAATTCTTAATCACAAGGTGAGAATGAAAATGAACGGCTCTTTCCTTTATATAAATTCCAACAGTCAAAATTAGGTTAGCATTAAATGTTCTTTCCATTGAGTGAGTGCCATACAGTTGTCCTCGGCTGACTCACAAAACTTGCCTATCTCTCGGTCTTAATCCATACTCGGTCATCAAACAAAACTTACCCGGTCAACCATACCAGCTTGGCATACACTAGAGAACTTGGTCTTAGTGCACAATAAGATTGTTGCTCAGCACCTATAGTGCATATTGACTTTTCACGGTACATGTCTCAAAATGTGTCCTGATGTATCTTTACATATGTAGATATGGAATTTTGCATTATTATATGTTAGGATTTGATGAAAGATGTGAAATATAAATACAGTTCCTCACATACTTCATTTGCCTAGTTGGTGATGGTGTGATCACCTGATCCATTAGATTGGGTGACCTCGGCTGTAGTAGCTTCATTGCTTCTCGGTTCTTCTTTCCTTATCCATGTCTAGTTCATATGTGCTCTAATCTACTCAACAATAGGAGAAGGTACCCTTGTTTTGAAATCTATCCTAGTATGACCAATTTTTAGACAATTATAACAAACTAGGCTTCCATTCATCCAATTCTTAGATTTTCCTCTGAAATGTGTCTTTATGCAATTTTTTGGAACATGTCCATACTAACCACAGTAATGATAGTTATGCCATGTATTGTAATCCCAATTATAAGTGTTGCCTTTCCTAGGTGCTTTTACTTGTGTCTTTGATGTCCATTGTTTTTTAGCATTAGATCTACAATCTTGTGCTCAATGTCCAAATTTATGACAGTTATAACAATACCCATTGAATCTAGGTGTGGGAGGTGCATTGTTTGCCTTTGCCCAACATTCGTGTGCCTGATGTCCAAAATTCTTACAGTTAAAGCAGTAGCCATTGAACTTGGATTTAGGATTGGACTTACCATTCATTCTTCGATAGATTTTTGTTCTGTGTCCTAGATTTCCATAGTGGTAGCATACAAGCTTGTTGTTCTTTGTCTTTGCATTTCTCCTTTTACCAGTCTTAGATGATTCTCCTTTCTTAGAAGATGTCTGTTGTTCGGTATGACCTAATCCAGAAGAGTCCTTAGATCTTCTTGATGCTTCCATTAGATTTTCAAAATAATTCAAGGCTTCATTTGGTTTGTTCAATCTCTCATTAAGTTCTTTCTTAGATCTCAATTCATCTTTCAATTGACTGTTCTCAAATCTCAGATTCACAATTTCTATGTCTTTCCTGTTGATCTCCTAATTTACTAGTAGCAGTTGATTATCCATGTCAACCTAATTGTTTGTCATCATTTGTACATCATGTGTTCTTTCATTAAGTCTAATATTCATCATTCTTTTGTCTTCTTCATCCATAGCCTTGTCATCTTTAACTTTCTTCTTTTGTTCCACTACTTCACATAGTCTTACTGTTTGCATTTCTTGTTCTCTTTTTAGAATTCTGACTTCTTCACACAATGTATTGTTCCTTTCCAGTAGATCTGAAATTGTTGCATCGCTTTTAGTAGAGTTTCCATTCTGAAATAGATTTGCAGTGTCTTCTTCCTGATAATGAGTGTCATTCATTTGTTTGGCCAAATCTTTCCTTATTAGCAGGGACTTCTTCAATTCATGTCTTGCTATCTCAAGCTGATGTAATGCTAGCTGAATATCAATCTTTTGATTCTCAATGACTTTACCCAATTTGTAAATCTCCATCTAAATATTTGTATTCTCAAGTTGATTAAAACCTTTTATAGGAGAACTACGCTCTGATACCAATTGTTGGAAATACAAGATGGGAAAGCAAGATACTGAGAGGGGGGGTGAATCAGATCTTATAACTTTTATCACTTAAAACAAACTGATCCACAACCATACATAAATATAATTGATCTATCAACTAATAGCATCCATAAAATAAAATAAATAACTCAAGACGCAGAATTTGGTAACCCAGAAACCCAATAAGGTAAAACTGGGGTGGGGATGACACCCACAAAATCTTCACTACTACAGCAATAAAGTATGCCTGTTAAGGCTACAAAATTTGATCACAATTGTGATCTACCTGATTAAAGGTCTGCCCGATTAAGAGCTACAAATCATTACAATCTACCTTGTAAAAGGATTTAAACTTACAACAAAGTAAGCACTCGGCTAAGAGATTTAGAAAGGTCTAATAGAGCCACTTTGTTAAGATATTTCACCTAATACACTTGTTAGAATGTCTCAAGATCTGATCCTTCGATATGCACTCAGATGATGATGACAGATCTCCTCTTTCTAATACCTTCTCTAATCTAATAATCTAATATAACTTTACTCTGCTGCTCACTGCTCTGTTGCTCTGATAGATCTATGCTTCTTATTCAAAATAACCCTTCACATATCTCTCATGTATCCACTCACACCTTACAAAATTAGGGTAAGAAGTAATCTTATATACCTTACGGATCTGGCATTGAGATCTAGATCAACGATCAAGAGCAAATACTTATGCCGCTTGGGCATTCTAATTTTCTGATTGGCTCCATGCCACGTATTGGGATCAAATGATTTAATGCACAATTAACTTTGTTGAAAACATTAAATACTCAAACAAGTCAGCCCAAAATAGTTTACCTTCAAGTTTGTGCCATTCCTGACATGTATGAAAAAATTGTCTTGCTCAAAATATAAAGACTTTGGCGCTCGGCATGAACTGATCAACTTTACTTGGCTTCTGTGTAACTCGACAACTACTATCTACTCGGCAATGTCTACTGCTTAGCCTATACTGGATAGATTGGTCGCAGTGACGACCGACTAACCTACCTAGATAAATGACTAAGTGTGGGACACTCATGATCAACAAAACTTAGAGAGCAACATTGCATACATCATGTATATACGAGAAAATATCCCTCCATAGGAAGGAAAGATGGAGACATGATATTCCCTCCATAATGAACAATCTCCTGCAAAAAGGTAAGTGTTTGAAGAAAAAACATACTCCAATGCCTGCAAACAACATTTCTCCCCTTGGGAAGAATATATACCAAGTATAAATGTAGGAATGCTTCCCATTCTGGATAAGAACTAGGAAGTGAAATCCAAATGTAGTATGATGATGTTGTCTTTGAAATTTGTTAATGTGTCACCATATGCTTGGATGATGAAGATGCCACAAACCAATCAGGAACATGTCCAATCACAATAGAAGGCCAAAAACAAGGAACCAATGGAAATTGATGGTGAACAATTCCTAAAGACAAAGATAAAGTGACAAAATTGTTGCTACAACTATCATCGAATATGATAGATATCTCTAAAAACTAAATAAGAGTCTCCAAGCTTGAAGAATCTATCAGATAAGCATGATCAACTTGAACCAAGTAATGTGACATATCAAGTGAAGGAAGAGACTCATGAATATCAATATCCAAAGAAGGTGATGAATTATCTCCAACTGTGATGAAATTGTCATCAAAGAGAAGATAAACTCCCTTAAATGTGTCTCCCAAATCTGAAATTATCAGAGATTTCGGGCAATATAGAAGCATACAAATTTACATATCATATCGTGCTTCATAATTTTCATTCAAATACAAGTTACATATATATATAGGATCTCCATATCCTATTTTATAGGAAACCTCCTATAACAACTCTTCTAAATATAATGAGTTGTTTTACCAAGTCAAACCCATACAAATACTCTACGTGAGTTGTATTAACAACTCACATTATTATTATCACACACACTATAATATTTGTTACACATAATTAAATATATGAACCCTACTTTTCAACATCCCCCCCACTTAGTGTGAACATGGTAGAGCTTGCACCCTTCATCTATAGTATTCTCATCCCCGTGTTATGTCCAACAAACGCATGACCTTGATCTAAAGAAAGGCTCTTTCATCTCATGGTTTTAAATAGACTTACCACAAACCTCGATGTGAATAGGAACCTCCACCATTTATCCACCTCATGTGGTTTTCTGGATCCTCCCACAACCTTTCAAGATCCACGAACTGCATTACACTAGTGCTTTTGTTCACCACTGTGCTTGTACAAAGTGGAAGTCAAATCTAAAAAACCCATACTAGAAAAAGTTTCACATTTCATTCTATAAGAACACAATGCTCTTAATTGTAGTCACTATTATCGATCACTGCCACTTGATCTTGAACAACATAGACAGTCGTCACTGCCACTAGAAGTTGCCTTTGACTTTAGTTGTTTTGGTGCAAAATGGGAATGTAACATTGGTTATTATTCCCCCCACACACAATGTGAAATTCCATTTATTCACACAAACAAGAATACTGAAAAGAAAAGCATACCATATTGCATACTATTGTATGTATCTTGTTGCACATGGGCATTATTGCAAGTGAATGTATTCACCAAGTCGACCATCTTCCAACGAAGTATGACACTCACAAGATCTTCGTAGTCAGAGGATCTCTGTAGTCATCTGCTCTCCAATATAATCATTTTTTTCCACTATCCACACACTACACTAAAAGTATGAAAAACTAAAATCCACCATTTATCCACCTCATGTGGTTTTTTGGATCCTCCCACAAACCCTTTCAAGATCCATGAACTGCATTACACTAGTGCTTTTGTTCACCACTGTGCTTGTACAAAGTGGAAGTCAAATCTAAAAAACCCATACTAGAAAAATTTTCACATTTCATTCTATAAGAACACAATGCTCTTAATTGTAGTCACTATTATCGATCACTGCCACTTGATCTTGAACAACATAGACAATCGTCATTGCCACTAGAAGTTGCCTTTGACTTTAGTTGTTTTGGTGCAAAATGGGAATGTAACATTGGTTATTATTCCCCCCACACACAATGTGAAATTCCATTTATTCACACAAACAAGAATAATGAAAAGAAAAGCATACCATATTGCATACTATTGTATGTATCTTGTTGCACATGGGCATTATTGCAAGTGAATGTATTCACCAGTCGACCATCTTCCAACAAAGTATAACACTCACAGGATCTTCGTAGTCAGAGGATCTTTGTAGTCATCTGCTCTCCAATATAATCATTTTTTTCCACTATCCACACACTACACTAAAAGTATGAAAAACTAAAATCCACACCAAAAATTTGAAAACACACTTTAAAGTGGTCACCAAATCTGTAATACCCCGCTAGGGAACCCAAGAGAAATTAACCTATAACAAGTAACTAAGTTTACATAATATTTTTAAAAATTTTACGTTTAAGATGATTAATTAAGCGGAAGCAATTACAGTGAAACACAAAACATGAACATAGAAGTGAACTCAACAAGGATACAATTCTCAAGGGTTCCATAACATAGGAATTACTCATAGATTAATTAAAGACTAAATATAAATATGCCAAAGTGCAAAATGATTTACAAGTACAACATCTCATTAATAATGATACAATTACATTTGATACCATAAGGTATATCCAAAGAAATGACATCCATTGCACAAGTCGCAGGGTATGTAACTATAATTAAACATGAAGTACAATACATTACTCCATAAATAACATAACTAAAATATATATACATGACACGATAAAAAACTTAATAAATATAAGAGTATATCTCCTAAGATGTCCCAAAGAAGTACAACTGCTACAAGATCACCAACAATGGTACCAGGACGTCGAGGTCTCCAATGGTAAAGAGGATCACTACCACCCATCCTCATGGCACCTAAATGGTTCACTCCCACCGTGTTGAGGAGATAACAACAAATCCCAATCGGTTTACAAACTATTCATAAAGTAGGACTAAACAAGAAATTTAGAAATCTCTCTATCACAAGGTACAACTTCAACTAAACAGGTAAAGACCTAAAAACTCAGAGGAAACCAACACACATAGGAAATATGAAAGGAATATGAGGAAGTGTCATCACATGAGTCAACTCTAAAGTGACACAGGCAGTCTCGTTGGACCCCCGGCCCCCTAGTGACTCTATGCGGTTTTAGTAACCTCTTGTACAAACAAGGGTACTAACTATGCAAGATCAAATCAAGCATCTTCTCCCACTCCCATCCTAGTCTATAAAAATACTCAAGGCATGGGCGAGGAATACTGACATCTTATTAATTCATTTTAAACCCCATAGTGTATTAGGTTATCACTTATTAAGTATTTTACAATGAGTTACCCTAGCAACCTCTTAGGGTCTCGACCCTCATTGCAAGCCACTCCCCCTTAGACACTGGATTACCTACCCTAAGCTCATAGTGATCATTAATCTCAAAAGTACCATACATGTACCACAGTCAGATTCCAGTTCCACATAAGGCCGACAGGAACACACATTGGTTCTCGAACCAAACACCAAGTAAACACCCACACTTGCAAATACACTTACACATGAGATTGAGGCAAACAATTGGGGAAAGATAATCAAATAGATACTAAGTCACAAAATAAAAGAGAATGCAATGACATAATACACACCCCCAGCCTCTGGTACACTTCCCTAGGAGCCAATGTAGTTCCCCCAAAAGCCCAAAAGAAGACTATATTTGAACAGGGAAAATACACGATAATAAGCAATAAGGAAACTAAAACATTAATAACCAATTAATAATTCCTATTAATTAATAATTAATGTAATAATAAAAGAAAATACTACTTAATATTAGATTAATTAATATTATAACTAAGTTAAAAAAATAATACAAGTCTTAATATCTAAGCTCTTTTAACATTAAATAATATTAAATTGATATTAAATAAATTTAACAATACTTATAAACTAATTAAATTAAAACATTAAAAAAAAATTAAATAACGTAATAATAAAAAAACCAATTTTTAATTATATTAAATTAAAATTTAATTAATTTTAAATTAAAAAAAAAACTAACATTGGGGCGGGGGGCGTACCTCACACCCCAATGCCAAGGGAGGTGGGCTCCCCCAAGGGTTGTCGTGGGTAGCTCTGCCGCAACAGGCAGTCTAGGCTGCTGACAGCAGCGTAGCTGCAGGGGTGGGGTTTGGGACCCCCGCCCCACTAAAAAATACTATTTATTATTTATTTTTTTTCTTTTTTTAAAAAATAAACTTTATTTTAAATAAAACAAACAATCTATATATAATTTAAAATATAACCTCCTCTTTTTTTAACTTTTAAATAAAAAATAGAACACGACAAAAAAATGAGCAGTATAAAAAAATATTTTTATTATTATTTTAAATTAGTTTTACAACCAAAACTATAAGGTTTAATAAGGGACACATATTAAATATATTTGGCCTTCTAATCAAATGAGTTATAATTCCTAACTCTGATTGTGCATTAAATTTACATTAGGGAATTTCCAAAGAACAAAAATCAAATTTCTAAGGATAACCCCTAATTTACAAAAGAATTCACAAATTTGGATTATCTAGCCTGTTTACTACCATTCTGGATCCATGGGATTGATCTTAATCCATCCTAGGGTATACAGAAAAAGTTTCAAACAAAACCTAACTACCAAAACTAATCTAAATGCAAAAATACAACTTTTCTAATAACATATTTACATTAAAACATACACATACAAACTCAGATTTAGGATCTTACCTCAAAATCCTCACAATTCTGGAACCACTCATCGAGCAATACACAAGAAAGCTATCCAGATTGTTCTTCAACCTTCAGCGATTCCTCCTTGGAAAGATTCAGAGCTCAAATCCCTCCACTTCCGTGTTCTTGAAAAGAGCCCAAAATTTTTCTAAAATAGAAAAAAAAACTGCTAAACTAGGGTTTCTAAACTTACCCCTAAGGTTAAAAGTAACTCCAGTTGACTTTGGAGTTAAACGATTTGATTTACAAAAAAAATCACCTTTATCCTCCAAAAGACAACTTTAATTCAATTTTGAACTTAAAAGTTTATTACACCTTTTTAATAAAAGTTATGAATTCCATTTAAATCAATTAAATCAACAAAGGTATTTTAATTAACTTTTATTAAATCAAATACCCCCTTGATTAGTTATATAATAATTACATGATTTAAATAAATATAACATTAATAACATACAACCCAATTTCTATTCTAACACGAATAACCTTAAACCAAGCTATGGTTTTGACCCGTTTTGTTTAAGAGGGCATTATTGAATATCTTTTGAGATTGTTTTGTATAGGGTTTTGGGGCCCCTTCAAAACATGTTGTTACCTTAATAAAAAAACATACAACCCAATTTCTATTCTAACACGAATAACCTTGAACCAAGCATACAACCTAAAAATCTGACATAACCAAGATAAGCAAAACTCATACCTAAGGAAAGGTTCCCGAATTCACGTCACTTGACAGATTTCAAAGGGCGAAGACACATAATCTTGTCCACTAATTAGGACAATAAAAGGTTTAAGTTGAGGTTTTGGACCTGTTGATTATCTCCCCCCTCTTACCATTGAGACGTTGCGATAGGGCACGCTCACTCCTGCCAATTTAGGGAAGACGATGTCCGGTACCTACAATCTTGTCATCACAAAGACGAACATGTGCATACATATAATATGCAACAAGCAATGAAAAAGAATGGTAGGTTGTGTGGGTCTCGCACGCAAGTAACTACGACCCCGTCTCATACCATATAATCGCATTATACACAAAGTAAAAGAATACATATGATCCATGTGCATATAAATATGGTGTCAGTATTGTTAGTAATCCATAACCATAAATGTAATCATAACATGAGATAAACATGATAAAATTGATCATAAGTCTAGCTGTAACAATATCAAATCACGAAAAATCCATAGTTCTAAAATCTAGTGAAAAGTCATACAATATCAACTGCAAATAGAAACTAGAGTAGTCGATGCACATATGCAAGTGGCCAAAAAGAGTTTAACATGAATCAAGTAAAAGCTACTAAAGGGTGGGCAATACATTCCCCCCCTTAGCTTAGGCTTACTCCTGGAAGCCTACAAATAAATAGGGATATAAATTTTGTAATCTCGCTGCATCCTCCCAAGTTGTTGACTACTCATCAGAAGGGTCCCATTAGACCCTTACCTGCTCAATGGTGCCATCCCTGAGGGTCAAATCCCGCTACTGCAAAATTCGAATGAGCTCCAAAGCTAGCTGCCTGGCCTCTACCTATAAGGTCTTCCAATCAAGAACATGTGTCACATCTGGAATATATTGTCTAAGAACTGAAACATGGAAAACATCATGAATGCAAGCTAAGCTGGGAGGCAATGCAAGACGGTAAGCAATTGGCCCTATCCTCTCGAGAATATCAAAAGGGCCTACCAAACAAGGTGCCAACTTTGAATCCTTTACATAATGGATCAGACTCTTCCGTAGTCACATTCTCAAGAATACCCTACTACCAACTGTGAACTATCTATCCACCCTCTGAGCATTTGCATAATTATTTTGTCTATCCTGGGCTATGACAAAATGCACTCAAATGCGCTCAACTTGCTGCTCCATATCTCGAAGCATCTCAGGACCTAGAAGAATACGGTCCTCTAGCCTATCTCAACTCAAAGGTGTATGGTAAGGATGACCATACAAAGCCTGAAAGGGCGATATACCAATGGAGCTATGATAACAATTGTTATAAGCAAACTCAACTAGGTATAGATAGTCCTCCCAGTGAGTCTGTCTGTCCATGACATACATCCTTAACATATCCTCTAATACTTGATTGACCTGCTCTGTCTCACCATCGATCTCAGGATTATATGCTGAATTGAAATTCAGCTGAGCTCCTAGATCATGCTGCAAAGAAGTAAAAAATGCAGAAATGAATATTGGATCCTTGACTGATATAATCTTGCGGGGAATACCATGTAGTCTCACAATGTCCTGCATAAAGACTTTAGCCACTAAAGTTGTTGTATAGGATGTGTTAGCACTTGCAAAAATTTTCTAGGTTTCATGTTTTATTTCCATGCCTCTGCAATTATTTTTGGTCTCTGGTCTAAAATACTAAGTCTGTGAAAAATATGTTTTAAATGATGAAACAATTCGGCTATGTCTTGCAAAGTCCTAAAACCCTAGTTTCAAATTTATAGCCGTTGAGAAAAAAATCCCTAAAACCCTTCATGGACTTGTTATAATTTTGAGTTACCTTTTTCTGAGCCACTTAAGTTTGCATTTTTTCATGTGCTAGGTTGAAGAATATTCCCTTTTATTGGTCTTTGCCTTGTCACGTGATCTTGGAACAAAATGGAATATGTTTCTATCTTGAGATTAAACATGCATCGTTGATATTGTTTCTAATATTGTGGTGTGCGGGTAATCTTTGAATAAACTCAGAGTTAAGACTTTTATCTGGCGACCTCAAGACTCAATTGGTCGCGTGATCTCTAGATTGACCCAAGGTTAAAGGCAAGGTTACTTTTTCTCTTTGGTCGCGAGATCTCTAGATGGATTCAGGGTTAAGTCAAATGTCTCAAGATATCACGTAGGTTGTAGATCATATCTGAATCATGTGGTTTGCGTTAAGTCGCGAGATAAAGTCCAAGTTAGCTCTTTCTTTGGGAGATTCAGCACAAGTCGTTGATCTTGTTAAGTACTTTCTTTCATCGTGTGGTATGTTCCAAGTCTCGACATAAACTCTAAGGTTAATAAATGTTCTCGCGACTTAGAGATCCCTTCAGTCGTGTAATCTCCAGATGAACTCGGGGTTAAGTCAAGTCTAGTTAAGTTATTCAATGACTCATAATCTTGTTTTTTACCCGAGTTAAGGTTAACTGGCTAGGGTTATAAATTTCCTTCATTCGTGTGATCTCTAGATTGATGCTTGACTCAGGTAAAGTTAAGGTGGGATAGATGAGTTTAGGTCATAACCATTGATTGAATCAAGATCTTGTGGCTGGCATGTGATATCGCAATGAAATAGTCAAGTACAAATTTATGCAGAGATTAAGCGCAAGTCATTAATGGAGATTTGATCAAAGGGCTTGCACATAATATCATGATATGACCTGAGTTAAGGAAAGTATCTCACGACTTGGAGATCTCTTCATTTGCACAATCTCATAATGAACCCATGGTTTGTTAGATCATGTTGAATTATTCAGTGATGTCTCTTTGCCGAGATTTGACTCGAGTTAAAGTTAACTTGTCAAGGTTATGTTTTTTCCTTTAGTCACGCAATCTCTAGATAAGAGCCTGGGTCAAGTTAAGCCAAGATGGATTATCCAAGATCAAATCTGAATCGTCCATGTAATGCTGATCTTAGGGCTGGCACGTGATCTCAGAAAGAAATGGTCAAGTACATTCATCTAGAGATTTAGCACGAGCCATAATTCAAGATCATGATCAAGGGTTGTTGTGTAATCTCTAGATGATTTGAGAAAGTACAGAAGGATTCAGTGATCAAGCACAGACCGTCGATGCTAATTTGATCTAGCGACTGACGTGTAATCTCTGAATTTAACTCAAGTCAAGAGAAGTATTCAGCGATCTGGAGACTTAGTTGTCGCGTGATCTTCGAATGGACCTAGGTTCAAGTGTGGTTAGGTCAAGGACAAGTCATTTTTGACAAGGAATGATCTAAGCCTAAATCAAGATCTAAATCAAGGGTTTGCGCTAAGTCTCAGAATAAACCATGGGTCTCAAAAAGTATTCAATGACTTGCAGATTTCTTTAGTCGCTGAATCTCCAGATGAACTTGGGTCAAGATCAAAGTCAAGTTGAGTTTTCTGAAGTGAGATCATGGATGTTTAATGAAATTAGAATCTATGGCTTGCGTGTGATCTCTGGATTTGACTAGAGTTAGTGAAATCATCTGGAAACTTGGAGATAAGAGGAAATCGACTGACCAGAGTTCAAGGCTAGTTCAAGGCAGGTTAAGGGCCTAAGTCAGAGATAAAGTAAAGATCAAACAAGTTTAGTTTGATCATTTAGTTGGCGTGAAGCCTTAAAGATAAAGTTCTTGATATCTAATGATCAAGGCATTGCACCAAGCTTCCACCTATCCAAGGAGGTCGTTGGAAAGCCCAGGTAACCTAAAAAGAGATCTACAACTGAGTTTTAAAAGAGAGAAAGGTCTTTATCTTGACCGTTGATACCAAAAACCGCATCGCATGTGACCATTTTAACCACTTTTAAAATTTTTAAATCTTTATCTTAGAGTTTTTAAGCTGTGGATCATGTCTTATTACAAAGCATTAATTAACAAAATTTGATCTTTATGGTTTTTCTTGTACACCTGTTGGATGGTGAGAGAATGAATGTTGGGCAACCTTGAATACACTTGAATAAATAATGTTATTTTTAGGCCCTAGATAATTTATTAATTAATTTTTATTCCTATCTCCGCTCTTTCCCATTAATGACTATTTTTTTTTTAGAATTGTAGAGGCTGAGATCAAATTTTATTCTTGAATGACTGAGCTTTTTGATATTTTGTAGATTTGAAGATGCAAGACTTTATCAAAGTATTAAATACAGACAAGAACTTCCATTCTTATTCCTTCTGTAGGTTTTTTTCTCCAAGGTTGGATGGCGGCTGAATCAAATCAGATTACACAGGAAGAATTTAAGATTGAGCTCAACTTGTTGATGACAAAATTGTTTATTTTAGAAATACATTATTTATTTCTATCAAGTATTACATTGAGTTTTAGCCATAACCCTAAATGATCTGAAGCTTGTTGCAGTCCTTGTCTTATATAAGGACTTCCAAGATCATTTAGTAGGGGTAGCTGGAAAAACTTTGGGCAAGTAGCATAAGGCATAAACCTTTTACTGTTTTCCAGTGAGTGTAGTAGATGTATGTCTAGAGAGTATTATCATAGAAGAAGAAACTTATAAATATTTTGCATTTATTGAAGTGGTTTATGATTTGAAACATTTTGAAATTGAAATTGGTCTCTTTGTACTTAATATAAAAATTATGATTCAAGTCTCTCCTTTTTTCTTGCCTCTTGAGTTTTGAATCTTCTGGTTCACTGCATAAATTTTTTTTGTGTATATGTTTTAGTCCATAGTTTTTATCAAGGATCAAATTAAAATCTTATTTGGATAAGACATAAACTCTTTGGGTTTGTCTACATAAGGATTATTAAGAAGTGTTTGGTCTAGAGTTATCTGTATTTATGGTTGTATACACCTAAAATTGACCGGGTGTACCTCAAATATTCCAAATTATAAATCTTAGCCAAATGCTTCAAAATATCATCAAATGGACATTTAATCAATGCAAATCAAATGGAAAAAATTCAAATCAATCTAAAAGATCAATTAAATCATGAAATCAATTAATTAAATTCAAGCCTAAAGGGATTAATCTAATTACGCAATTGATTTTTCAATTGTATAGTTCAAATCAAAAAAAGGATCAAATCCAACCCAATCACCCTTCCATGGCTAAATTAATTAAAAGATGGAATTATTTAATTCCTAAAATCTTTGAGATCAACAAACTTTCCCTCCATTTGAAAATGCCTCAAATTTTTTGACTTAACCAAGCTTTGATCATGATCAATTCACTCTACCCCCTACCCTTGGGAAAATGCTATAAATACAAGCAATTTCCTTTGTGTTTGGGATCCAAGAATTCAAGAGGAAAAGCATCCTTATTATAGACATATTGAGAGCATATTAAGGAGCATTTGAGAGCATTTGAGAGAGTTTTTAGCATTTGCATTATCATTTAGTATCATGTTTAGGAGAATTTGCTAATTTTCTTTCATGATCTTGGAGTATTTCTAAGCATTTCTAAGTATTTTTAATCATTCTAGCTAGATTTGAGCATTGAATTTCATACATATCTCATTCTAGGATTGTCCTTGAGAGAGATTAAGCCTGAGAGCTCTCTTAACAAAGCTTGGATAGAGAACCATGAGATGATATAGATTTAGCTTCAATTCTTTAGATTAGTTTTGTATTATCTTCCATAGAATTGTTGTCTTTTATCTTAATTTCATGAAGGTGTATTTTCTTACACACATAATGGCGCCTACCATGGGGCTCTAAGCCTCTGTATTAACATTTTTATTTTGACATTTGGTCTACTTTCTTGGTTTTTGGTGTTTTTCTTGTAGAAAATAGGAGAACAGCCTCGTATATAATGCAAAGCACCGCTTACAAATATCAAAACGCCGCCTGGAAAGCGTGAATCGTCTCCGCCTTTATCTCTGCTGCTACTTGGGAGATAAAGTAGACCGCCTGTCAGATAAATTGAAATGCCTGTCAGATAATGTGCACCACCTGCTAACGTTCAACAGCCGCTTAACATCACTTTCTGACCACACTTTATCATTTCTGCGTCGCTTGATATCTTTATTTTACCGCCTGTGAAATTTTAAAAGCCGCGTAGTAATAGTTAAAAGCCGCTTGCAAAGTTTAAAGTGACACTTGCTAAAATTTGATAGCCACTATTTAGCTATTAAATGCCGCGTAGTAAGTTTTGCTTCAAATCAATTTTTGGTTGATTCTATCACTTTTCTAACTCTCTGTGTTTTCTTTTTCTGCAGATGAAAAATCACCCCAAAGTGCAGAAACCAGAGAAGTGAATCACAAGGCCTAGCAAGGAGGTAAGGGCTAAGACCAAAAATGATAAAGAAGTTCATAATGCAAATTTATTAGAAAGTTTATTTGAAGAACACTTATATGATCATTATATTAAGGTGTTTTTTGCTTATAAGAGAAAATTTCTTACTCTTTGAGTAAATTTGCACTCTTATGTTCTTAAAAGCTTTCATTAATAAATCTTTCTTTTGAAAAATCTTTTAGGAGTTTTTGTGTTTTGTAAAGGTTTTCAAGTTTTTCTCCACTTTGATGTGCTTTGTGTTGACTAACTTTGTTGGAGGAGATGGAGTGGGAACGATCGCCACTAGGTGAGTAGAAAAACAAGCAAAAACTAAAAAATACGCCTAGCCCTTTTGCTAGCTTCAAAATCAGGTATTTCACTCATCAAGCTTGCATTTGATTAAATTGTGGCATTCTTTGAATCTAGAATAAATAGAAAATCCTTTTATTTCATCCAAATTGAACAAGCATTAGGCATATGCTCTTCACTTTTCAAAGTGAATCAAACAGCCAAACGTGCAAAGCCAATTTGGTAGAAGGACAAGGATAGGCAAATTGAACCACACATTTCCATTCTAAGAACCTCCTTGTCAAGAGGTTGAAAATGAACAAACTTGTTTAAAGTGTTTGGAACGAAAGGAAGACAATAGGGATATGCTTTTCACTCTTTGAGTGAATCAAATTCCCAAACTTGTTGGACCAAGTTCAAATTCCCACTTTTATGAACATGCTAGCTAAATTAGAGCTTTAAAGGGCTTGCCTCCCGAGAATTGCCTTACGAGGGTGGTGAGAGGGAACGACCCAAAGTGGGAGATACTTGCTTTTACCGCAATATCATCCGACCCACTATAAATAATGCACTTTTCCTTAATCAGAAAGTGACTAAAACTTGTGCAAGCCATCCTCACTTCCTCTAGTAGTCCTTCGGGATTGCGCAAAATCATACTTTTGTGCGTGTGGGAAGCCCTCAAAGGGGTAAAGGATCTTGACAAGGTTTAGACCGGAATAGGTTGAAACCCAATAAATTAGTAGACCTACCTTTTTTAGAGCCATGTTTAAAAGCCAAATTTATTGAGGCTAGGGTAGACTGCTTGGAAGATATTCTTGTATAAATCATGTTAAAACATCTGAGAACATACACCTTAGTGTGGTTTTAGGGATATGATGCAACTCTTATGTGTGTGCTGAGTTTGTATTTCATTTTCATGCAAGAATACCGTTTGATAAATCTGATCATAAACATTAAAAGTTTAAACCCTGAAAACACTTTTAAAATTGACAAAATCCATTTTGATTAGCAAAACGCCGCGTACAATCCTTAAAGGGCCGCTTACAAAAAAAGTTGGGCTGCTTAACCAACATAAACCACCTTGTACAACATCAAACAACCGCCTGTTTAACTGGAAAGAGCCACGCAGAAACATTTCACGTACGCTTGGCAGCAAAGAAATGTCGCCTGCTAACTGCAGAGTGTCGCGTACAAATTTTCCAGTGACCACGTATTATCAGTGAAAGGCTGCCTACACACAAGTAAGAGCCACCTAAAAAATTTAAAAGGAAAATAATAGGTATCTTCCAAAAGTTTTAGAACAAGATAATTTGCTTTTTGGACACCCTTTTCGACATTCTACCACTGAAAATACTAATCTTGATCAAAATCTGTCATTTGTGGGTATTTTTCCATTTTATTCTTAGATCAGTCACTTAATGAGTTTGAAAACTTGAGATTCTCTTTTTGACATATGTTAATGCCAATTTTCACTTGATCCCATTACACAAAAGCTACCCAACAAGCAGACGAATCTTATCTGAGACAAGAGTGTCCCCTCCCGGGTGATCCCTTTTCTGCAAACCCTGTGCACAAAACCATCAAAGAAACAAAACCGAGGATGTCTTTTCCATTTGGGCATATAGATCCCGATCAGATCAATCACATGAATAGGGACCTAACCAAACAAGGAAATGTTGATCCTAATGACAAAGGATTCAATACCAATATCAACGGAGGGATGAACATAGACCCTAATAATCAAGGGATGAATAATACCAACAATGGGGGTAATATGGACCCAAATGAGGAAGAGTTAACCGATGAGAAGGTAACTAAGGCTATGCAAAGCCCATTCTTTATGAAACTTGTTGACAAATTATTGGAGAAGGACAAGGAGAAATACTTCCTAGACCTAGCACAAACGGGTCTCAAGCTTCCATATGATTATGTTTTCACCAAACTTAAGAAAGAAGAAGCAGAGGCTAACCCCATTGATATCATGAGCAAAAAATTCCAACTTTTTCAACTACAATTGGGTACATTGAAACAAGGTTGGGCTCCTAAACCTTTTTCTATTGAAGCCTCATGTCCTTTTCATTTTGACAAGTCCTTAGTCATGATACCATTTCCAAAAAATGCTATTTATCTAAAATATGATAAATATGAATGGACATCTGATCCCCAAGATCACCTAAGGGAATTTTGTGCCCTAAGTCTAGAGTTCATGCATGATACAACTTACCTTATGAGGTTATTCCCTAGAAGTTTGGGAGGCATGGCAATGGAGTGGTTTTCAAAATTACCCTTCGGAATTAGGACCTTTGAAGAATTAGCCTCTAAATTTGTAACCCACTACTCTTATAACATCAAACATGAGGTTACAATGCTCAATCTATGCAATACCAAACAAAGATATGGAGAGGGATTCGTACTTTTCCTACAATGATGGAAGACAGTGTTTGCTAGATACCCTCAAAGTGTACCCGAAAAGGAAAAGATGGATATCTTTGTTGACAGTCTGAATCATGAAATGAACTATCGTCTAAGGCTACAATGCCCTAGATCATTCCAAGACTTAATCGAGAATGGGGTAACAATAGAAGAGGTATTGGTGAAGAGTGGAGAAATCAAACTCTACAAAGATAACAAAAACAACAACAATAACTCCAACAACAACCAAAATCGAAATAACAATAACAACAACAACAACAACAACAACAGTCGATATTGGACAAGGAATAACAACAATAATAAAGGAGTGGTTAATGATGGAGTGGTGGAGGCTAATACTCTAAAAGCTATCCCTTTTAACCTCACTCAAAAATCAGCTCAAGCCAATAATGTGAATCAAACACCAAAGGTACCTTTCAACAACAACACTAATAACAATTTCGGGAACAACCAAGGGGGTTCTAAGCCTAAACCATTTTTTGCACCTACACCCAAAAGGACCTTCACTACTTTGGGTGAACCATTGGAAAATGCATTAAGGACACTTATTGAAAATAAGCTTATCGATCTACCAAAGGCTCAACCTTACGAACCACATATCAAACCACATTGGTGTAATGAGAACAACCATTGTGACTATCATCGAAATAGGGGACAAAGACCAACGATTGCTTGTGTCTCAAACATGTGGTACAAGATCTCATAGATAATGGTGTGATCAAGGTGGATGGACCTCAAAACAATGAAGATCACACAACCTTTAAGACTCCTTTTTATAAACATGAAAAGGGAGAATCTTCTAATTCCAACAATGGAGGAAACAATGCCAATAATGTAAAAAGTAGTCATAATGTCAACTTTGCCCATACTTATGACAATACCATCAATGTTTTTGTGATTAAGGACCAACCTATTCAAGGATCCGCTAATGCCATCACAAGGGGGCAAGCCTCAAAGGTTACCTTACAAGGGGTTACTCCTATTACTATTGGTCCCAAGGCACCAACTATTGTGGCTAAACAAACAACACCCACCACAAAACCTTATAGTTTGGTGGATCAATTACAAAAGACACCTGCCCAAATATCGATTTTGCAATTGCTAAAACTATCTCCTAACCACAAAGAGATTTTGGAAAAGGCCTTATGTGAGACAACAGTCCCGATAAACTTGGAGGAAGACAAATTTCAGAACATGGTGGGACACCTCATAGCTCCCCATTGCCTTTCTTTTTTGAAACAAGATGACATGTCTATCACACATCCTCAAAACCTACCCTTGCATATCGAGGTATTAATCCAAAAACATAGGGTTAAGAGAGTTCTCATAGATGGAGGAGTTGGTCTAAATATTTGCACTTTAAACCTTGTCAAGTCATTAGGTTTATCTGAGTCTTCCATTGATCCAAAGAAGAAAATAAATATTAAGGCTTATGATGAAGAGGAAAGATCTTCAAAGGGTATGATTATTCTACCAATTCAAGTGGGATCTATCAAAAAGGACACTATATGTCAGGTCCTTGACATGAAATTGACCTACAACATCTTACTAGGAAGGCCTTGGATTCATGAGATGCAAGCGGTACCTTCTACACATCACCAATGCATGAAATTTCCATACCTAGGGGGGGAGATCACAATTGGGGGAGATTCAAACCCATTCCAATATTGCAATGCTTTGAATCCAAGTCATGAATTGTATATTCCTCATAATAGGGAAAGAGTTATCCCTGATATTATCATGGAAGAGGCCAAAGAAGAAAAGTCAGAACAAACATCCAATGTCACACCTAATCCTAACCCTATTCAAACTAACTCAACTACATCAACTAAGGGAAAATAAAAGATGAGTTATGAGGGTTCAAATTCAAAGGATACTTCAGTTCAGACTTCAACATTGAGATTGGAATCTTCTAAACCCACTAAGGAAGAAAGAGAACAAACTAAGAAAGATCATTATGAAAAGAT
>MU227857.1:667012-700396 GCA_018584345.1 Thuja plicata
TGCTTCCTGAGTATTGGCCTTACCGAACAGTAGGTTATCATCCACAAATTGCTGGTGGGTAGAAGCTTCTACATCTGAAGTGATCTTTATTCTGGATAGCAAGCCACTTTCCTTATGATATTTAATTGTTCTGCCAAGGGCTTCAGCCATGATAATGTAAAGGAAAGGGGAAAGCGAATCTCCTTGTCTAAGTCCCTGTGAGCTTCCAAAAAAACCTACAAGGGATCCGTTTACCAGAACTGAAAATTGAACCGTTGAAATACATTTAAATATTAGGTTAATCCATTGTTTTTCCTAACCAAATGATTCTAAGCATTTGCACAAGAATCTCCAGTCAACTTTATCATATGCTTTGCTAATGTCCAGTTTAATAAGCATACTCGCCTCTTTATTGTTTTTAACTGAGTGAATGGCCTCATGCGCTATGATAACCCCATCTAGAATGGATCTACCAGGCACAAAGCCTGATTGTTCTTCTGAAATAATGAGTGGTAATAATGGTCTTAATCTATTTGCTAGAGTTTTCGAGAATAGTTTGTACAGCGTATTGCAAAGGGAAATGGGATGGAAATCTTGAAAACTTTTCGTATTTGCTTTCTTGGGTATGAGGGTAATGAAAATGTTATTTAGTTCAGCCAACATATGTCCCGAGTTACGCATACCTTCTAAGGCTTCCGTAATCTCTCTACCCATGAAAGACCAACATTTTTGAAAGAAGAAGGTAGGGAAACCATCCGGGTCGGGTGATTTATCTGGATGCATTTCCTTTAGGGCTCTGAGTATTTCTTCTTCCGTGAATTTAGAGTTCATATTTTTATTATGATTTTCCTTTATGATTTTTGGAATGTGTCTAAGAAGATTGTTTTGGGCTATGAGGTTTGATTCTGCCTGACTGTTCAGGGATTCTGAAAAGAAGCTTACCATCTCCTCTGCTATTTCTTGAGGATTTTCTACAATCGTTCCCACCTTAGATTCGATTTTAGAGATCCTATTTGCAATTCTTCCCGCTTTTACACAGTTTTGGAGGAATTTCGTATTTCTGTCCCCTTCTTTCAACCAAGTTTCCCTTGCCCTCTGGCCCCAAAAGATCTCAACTTGGGAGATTGCCTCCTTGTAATCCTTAAGTATCTCCTATTCCTCCTCTTTAGATTTGCTTTGGATTCCTTTGTTTATGATAGGTTCATTGATTTCTTCTAATTCTCCTTCTAATTTATCTCTTTTTTCAAAAATATTCCCAAAAATTTCTTTCTTCCAATTCACAAGCTTCCTTTTTATAAATTTTAGTTTTTCTGTAACCACAAATATTCTTGATCCTACAAACTTTGCTTCCTTCCACCATTCCTATATTTGTTTAATACATTGTTCATCTAAAAGCCACATCTTGTCAAAGCGAAAGGGAACTTTTTTTGGCCTTAAAGGTTCCTGAATATTAAGTTCTAAGGGAAAATGGTCTGATCCTGGAACTGCTTTAACTTCATTTGTCATTGTGTAGTAAAAATACTCAAGGTCTCCAATAAATAGGAATCTATCCAACTTTTCAGCTATAAATTCAGTATCCCTTCTTTTGTTGGTCCATGTAAATTGACCCTCAGCCGATTCTATCTCCATTGCTCTAATGTCCTCTATCCATTGATTGAATTCTATTCTTGTTTTATTACCTAGGCTCGAACCTCCAATTTTTTCTGACGGATACCTAATAGCATTGAAGTCTCCTCCAATGATGATATTTTTATTCTTATAGGATTCTAGTAGGTTCTTTATTTCTTCCCAAACTATTCTTTTTTCATGAAGGAATTTTGGTGCATAAATATTAATAATAATTAACTCCAGATTGGATCTAAAGCTGGTTAACCTCCCACATATCCATTGTGGGTTTTCTGCTATAGGTGAGAAGGAGACTTGTCTTTGGTCCCACAGAATAACCAGCCCTCCTAAGGCACCTACCGCATCAAGTCCGTGGAGTTCCAGTTGTCCCAACTTCTTTTTAAGGGATTCATAGCTAACTTTTTGTAGTTTAGTTTCTTGGAGCATGATCACATCAGTTTTTAATTTAGTTAATTTCCTTTTAATAAGGCTGATTTTGTTAGGGGCRTTTAGGCCCCTAACATTCCAACTAAGTAGTTTCATAATTRGGTGGGAAGGTCCTTCCCCTTCCCTGCATATAGAATGTCAGTAAGTTTTAATTGGCCTGCGGCTTTTCCTGCCACTGTCCTTAACTCACGTAAAGATTTTCTGCCTCTGGTTTTGGTTGGTTTAGCAATATTTGGGGAGGTTTTCCCTTCTATAGTTTTGGCCAGACCTAGTGTATCCGTATTGAGATTGACTCTGTTTACTTTGTCTTCAATTAATATTTCCTCCTCCACTAGTTTCCCCAAGATATCCTCTAGGATGCCTTCCTGCTGTAAATCCTGGGCCAGTATGGCTGGGTCTAGTCCTAGGAATTCCATATCTTCATTTAATACATTATTATTAAGGTTATCAATTCCAATTACTGGTTCATGTTTGGTTTGAATACCTTGTATATTTTGGATCCAAACTCTTTTTTGATATTGCCATTCTTCTTGGTCAAATATTTCATCCATAAAAGTTTCCATTAGGTTATCCATAACAAAGTCTCCTAGTTTATTACATATTATTTCAATCTCCTGTGCTTTCCTCAGTTCTTCCTCTGCCAGGTTTTCCTTTGTCAGGGATTCCTGTTCTATTCTTGGTTGGGGGAGGGAGTCTGAATTAGTACATGAGGGGGAGGTTGTTTTCTTTCTATTATTTTGATTGTTATGAGCCTCCTTCACGTGTGGGCTCTCCGCGGTCGAGGGTGATTTTAAAGAGCTTTTGTGTGAAGCTGGAGACTTAGGAAAGTCCCCGGGAACAAATAAGATTCTCCTAGTATTGTTCCTATCCGTAAGGGATGTTTCTGGGTTCTTACTAAGATTGTTTACGAACTCAAACCCCCCTTTTGATTCTAGAAATTTTATTTTTATCCTATCATTTGTGCCCTGGGGTGAGATTTCCTTTACCAGCCAAGGTGTCAGTAATGGGGTCTTCTGTATGTGTAATTCCTCAATAAAATCCTCTATAATCTTTGGGTTCATAATAATGATATTGGAATCGAAGGTTAGCTTAATGGGAGGAATGTGATTTACATGATAATTTAACTGAACAACTATGATTACATCTGAGTAGTTAGGATTAGTTTCAATTATTCTTCTGAATATTCCAATCAAGTCACCCACATTTTTGATTACCTCAGTGTTGATGCATTCCATGGGAAGGTTTCCTAGTTTAATAGCTTTCTCGACTTGGAAGTCTCTAATTTTTTTAGGGTTAAAGAAGGGGATCCAAGAGTTTGTAAAGAATGGGATTCCTCTGAATTTTAAGCAAGTGTTTTCTAATATATCCTTCTTTAAATTACTATTTTTGCAATCAACTAAAATAAAATTATTTGCTAAGATAAGAGTACTTACCTCCGGCGGCAGAAGGGAGATTAGACCTTTAGATATGTCTTTGATATGAGCTCCGGTGCCGGTCCATTTACAGATAAAACTTGACTCCGAAAGAGCCATCTGGTTGTTCTTTATCAAATTATTTTCTACCTGAACCGTTATAGGGTTTTGGAAATGATTTATCAATTGGGTTGCACAGACTTGAGGTTGAGATCGTTTGTGAGGCGGTGTGTATTTCATCTTTTCATTCCTTTAACTGATACCCTTCGATCCTTGATTGATCTGGTCCATGTTTGTAACTTGCACTGTGCCTGAAACCCTCTGCCTCTGATGTGGGGGGCTATATGCTTGGGGTGATTTGTGGAGTGAATTTAGCTCCCTTTTTTCCCCCTTACTGTGAGTCTGGGAAGGTGGTTCTGATGCTTGCGATTTCTTTTTTTCACTTAATTCTGGCAAACATTTAATTCGATCCTGATTATTTCTTGCTCGAGCTGGGGCTTTGCTTAGGATCTCAAAAGAGTTTTTGAGCTTAATATTAGTGCCTCCAGTTACCTTGTTGTTAAATTTTGCCTTATGTTTTCTTTTGATAGGGATCCAATCATCCACTCGCGAGTAAAGCCCTTCGGGTATTATATTGGCCGCTTTCAATTCTCCTTCCGTTGTTGCTGGTTTAGGGCCAATGATGTATCTACCCAGTAATTTATTTCTCGAAGGGACCATTGAATTCTTCATACTGTTAATTTCAGAAACCCTACCTGGGTTTCGATTCCATTTTTCCAAAAGGCTCCCTCATTCCATAGCATACCTAGTCTTATTAAAAAATTCAAACTGAGCATCTAGGGTTTTTACCGAAAAGATTTTCCTTTCAGACGTTTGAGAAGGGTGTTGGACTACGCGGAAAGAAGGGGGTGGCATGTGCTCCAGAGCCTTATTCAGGATGGGCTTTGCATCATTTAATTCAACATCTCCCTTAGCCTCTTGAAGGCTTCCAGCTTTCTGTCTAGCAATGGCCGCTTTCAGATGGTCGTAGGTGGGGTGTCGCACATTCTTTGTTGTGCACTTATCAGCTTTGTGACCATACAGGTAACAATTGAAGTAGTAACCTGTGAAACCCTGCATCGCGTTGGAGGGGGAGAAGAGCTCTCCATGACGGGAGCCAAATTTTGTATTGTCAATGAACCCTTGAGGGTGCCTTCTGTCATTGCGAGCAATGGAAAATTTGCCAAATTTAGTTTGCATGGTCACCGAAAAAAATCAGAGTATTGATTGACTTTTAAAGTAACATCAACAAAGGTATTTTAATTAACTTTTATTAAATCAAATACCCCCTTGATTAGTTATATAATAATTACATGATTTAAATAAATATAACATTAATAACATACAACCCAATTTTGTTCTAACACGAATAACCTTAAACCAAGCATTCAACCTAAAAAACCGACATAACCAAGATAAGAAAAGCTCAGACCCAAGAAAAGGTTCCTGAAATCACATCACTTGACGAATTTAGAAGGGTGAAGACATAGAATCTTGTCCACTAATTAGGACAATAAAAGGTTTAAGTTGGGTTTTTGGACATGTTCATTATCTCCCCCCTCTTACCATTGAGATGTTGTGATAGGACACACTCACTCCTGCCAATTCAGGGAAGATGATGCCTGGTACCTACAATCCTGTCATCACAAAGATGAACATGTGCATACATATGATGAAATTAATTTTCCATTAGTATGCAAATAACACTTTCGGTAAGCATACACCGAAAGACATGACTGAGCAAATCGAAGATAAGAAATTAAGAGATCACCGAAGATGACAAAGTGCAAAGAGAACCGACAACACAACTTAGTGTGTAAACTAAAATTGAAAAGATAGAAAGATAAAGTGGAACCTAACAAAGGAACCCGACATACAAGATATGATGCAGATCGACAAGACAGTTAAAGTGTAACCAATAGAACAAAACCAAAGGATATTCAAGCATGACCGACAGACAGAACTGAAATTCAGTTGCAGCCCGCAAAAAGTGGATCTGACTTCCACGTTAGATAAAGAAAGTGTATTCTATTTATATGATATTTAATTGTTTTAAATCCATTTCTTTAGGGACATGATACATAAATGTAAGTGCTTTAATTAGTCTAACTGATTTAAAAAAAATAGACTAGGAGATCTAGGTACAAGTTGTAAACCTGATCTTAGAGTTAACATTGTTTTTATCGAAACTTGATGAAGTCAATCCATCTATAAATAGATGATGCAATCATTCATTATTATCGATGCGAAGAAAGAGGAAAACATGAATGAATTAGACAAGCACATCTATGGATTAGATTGAGAGTTTCAAGAACAGGAACAACAAAAGGTGAATTTGGTTATCAAGAACCAAGAATAGAGCATACCGAGAACCAGAGGTATTATTCAATCACAATTAGGTGATAATATTTTTATGTAAACTAAATTGGATCTGTATCAGCAATAGGAGATTGCATTTACTAGGTCAATTTGTAATTTTCTATCATTCTAACAAGTGGAGCAAAGTGTAAAAATCCTTTCAAGGAAGGTGGATTTAACAGTCCAACAACAAATATCTTAACCGAGCGCACACTCAACAGTGTTGCTAAAGCTCTTAATAGAGTAGACTTTAACAGGTCTCCACTGATACTCCTAACAGGGTAGATCATCAGAAGTGATCAAAATTGTAAGCCTTAATCGGCCCCTTCCAATCTGCAGATAGTGAAGATTTTGTGGGTGCCATCCCCACCGCTATTCTTACTTCCTCACAAGATTTTTCTGCGATATCATATCTTGTGTTAAGTGTCAAATTACTTTCATGAATGTATCATTGAATGTTCACATGTATGTTAATGTTATGATTTGATATAATTCACATCAAGATAGGTTAAATCAGATTGAATGGATATACAATTGATTACAAAGGTTAATTAATAAAAGGGATACAAAAGTTTTAGAGGTATTGATTCACCCCTCCCCTCTCAGTACATACTTCCCATTAATCCCAACATACATATAATATGCAACAAGTTGTAGACACCCAAAAATGGCTCAATGCCTATGCCCTCATTTTTAACATGTCTTCTATATTGTGTATTTGATCTTTATCATTCACTAATATTGTGGCATTCTTCCATGTCATCAATTACTAACATTTCTCTCATTTTGGATCAATTGATCATCTTCCTAAATCAATCCAAGATCATTTCAAACTCATTTGATTCCAAACTCATATCAATGTCTTATCAATATTTTTCAATCAATCCTCTGACATTGCAAAAGTTCATCGATGCCTTATCATTATCAATCTAGGAGAATTTCAATTTTCATTGATGCCTTCTCCTAAATCATCATTTGATTGCATTTTCCAAGTGCATCAATGCCTCATCATGATTAATTCCCCCAATAGCATTGTCAAATTTCATCGATGCTATTTCATCATCAATCATCATTTCAAGAGCATTGTCAAAGTTCAGCGATGCCTCGATGTCATTTTCACATTTCAGGAGCATTGTCCAAGTTTATCGATGTCTCCTTATCTTTATTTATCCTCTGGCATCATCCAAGTTCATTGATGTTATTATATAATTTCTAATCATTATCGCGAGAGCATTGTCAAAGTTCATCAATTCCTCGGAGCTATCATAGTCCTTTTCAATATGATCAAAAATCAATTTAATTGCACATTAATGCCTTCGATTAAGCCAATAACCCTCTAATTTGTCCTCTTGGGATGAATAACCCATAGTTTATCCCTATATCCTAATCGAATAAATAAATTGAGTTTATTTATTCCCTTTTCCTATTGTCTCCCTAAATTAATTAATTTATCATCTTTTTGAATTATGGGATTTTCCTAATTCCTAAATTCCTAATTTGAGAGAATAATGAGTTTTTAAATTAAAAAAATGAACTCTTACATTCCCTCCTTTAATTGTGCTTCATTTTCCCTATTAATTAGCTCCATGAGCTCTTCCACCTTTCCCTATCCATTTCCCTCTAATTGTGATTCTAATTCATATTAATTTGCTTCCATCCTTCTTCTTCCATTTTCCCTCAATTATGCATTGATTTATGCATACTAGTTTGTGCATTCCTTTCTAAGTCTTCAAATTGTCTCTCATTTCTATAAATTGAGATTCAATTTAGAACCACTATCTCCTATTATTCTTGCTTTCAAATTTGGCTTTTCAACACTTGTATATTTTTGTCATTGACAAAGAGCAACATAATCTACTCTATGGAGAAGAAAGGAGAGCATTTAAGCATAAGGGGTTTTTTTTATATGTTTATTGCATATTATTTTTGAATTCCTGTTTCAATGGCTCTAATTTTAGATTAGATAGGTTTGCATATTGTTTAGGGTTTTGTGGTTACCTAGATATGCTTATTCTGCCTTTTTCTGGTCTTACATTTGGTGAACAAAATAATCAATTGCATCAAATCCATGAACACTTGATTCAAAAGTTGCAAGAAAAATTAGATAAAGAAAAGAAGATCTTGGAAGAGAGGGTAGAAAATATGATAAAGAGTAGAAAGGAGATGGTCAAACTCCTTGGATGTCCAAGTGAATGTTTTGGTGAAAGTGACATACAATTTCTCATTGAAAAATCAAAGATACCAACACTTATTTCACAACTAAATGAGGCAAATGAAAAATTTAACAAAGCCCAATTCAATAATTTGCAAGAGCCAACATTTTTCAACCAATTCCCAGATCATGCTCAATTCAATCAAGTTTCAAATCAGTATCCATGTGCTCAAATTTCAAAACAATTATTCAACCAAATTCCCAAGCAAACCCTTCAACCAGAGCGTGGCATAATTCAACTAGGGCCACCACCAAATTATGAACCAATCTTCATTCCAATGCAACCAAGTGATATTCAAACAATTTCACAACCTCTTGTGCCAATCATGCGAACAAGACAATCAATGCCAAGATAAAAAACAATAACATTACATGAGGAACCTTTTGTGTCCTCCAATTCACCACCAAAGTTTTATCAAACAAATACAAGTTCAAATGTGCCACCCTTTGAACATGGATCAAGCATAAGAAATGAACAACCTATTGTGGCACAACTTCAATCACCAAATTCTTTCCAAAAAGAAAACATTGGTATAAATGATTCAGTTGAGATAATAGCTCGCATTGGTGAAATGATCCTAGAGCACGAAAATAAAAATAATGCACCTGTATCTAGCAATGATTCATACCAAAAAAATGACATGGATGACAATACCTATTTCCCCTCAAGAAATTAACCTTCAAGAAACATCCATGTTTCCCTCCACTCCTTCATCCCCACATTCCTCCCAAGAACAATTTACCCCATCTCCATCAAGTTACTCTTCCAATGATGAAACCTCCCAAGGGCTATCCATAGGAGAAATCCAAGCTATTCCTCTTCATAACCCAAGTACCTTTCATGTTGAAGAAATATTTGAGCCAATTCCACCATGTCCTCCAATTTCAATCAAGCCTATTCATGAGAGTCCTATCCAAATTCCATCTTCCTCATATAAAAATGTTGACCCTTTTCAAGAATACCCCTTACATGTCCAAATCCATATCCCATGTCAAGATGATGATAAAAAACATGAAGAAACATGTCTACAAACATATCAAGGTCAAGATCCCAATGATGACCATGATGACATGTAACTGCTTGAATGTTTGACAATGTTAAGTTGAAGATAATGCAAGGCATTAAATCAGTTAATGTATTGTATTTTCATTGATGTCAACTTGATATCATCTATACGGTCATGTACATAATGCCAAATACTTTATAGAATCAAAGGAACAAAGGTTATGCTTTCAGCAATGCATAAAAGTCAAGTATTCACTAAGTGACAAATAACATCGATGGAATGCACACCATCAGTCAAAGTAAAGAAGAACAATCATAGTAATACCCGATGATCAGAAGTATAGTGTTTCCCGACGAAGCAAAACCACAAGATGCTCAATGAGAAAAGTCGGAAGGTTTCCTGACGAGTAAAATTCCAATGATACCTGACGGACAGAGATCATGAAGCTAACTGGAGTCTCACCGATGGAACTATCAATTGTCACCGACGACTAATAGTAGTGGTGACTGACGGAATAGAGAGTTCAGAAAATGACAAAATATCTAGCTGGTAGAGCTAAAGATAGACTTAATTGGTTGTCTACTTTGTTTTATTCGACCAGAGATAAGTGATTGAATTAAAGATGATTTGTACAGTTGGAAAGAAGATATCTATGAGACAAATTAGGAGTTATGCTTTAAATATAATTGGATGGATTGTTTTTCATGCCAAGAATCAAGAATCAAGAATCAAGAAACAATGAATATTATGTCTATATAAGAGACAAGCTTAATTCATTTATGAATGGGATTAATGGGAGTGAATAGAAAGAGGATGTTGAAGAGAAACTGATGAAGAACAACTTCATGTAGTGCTGATCAAATAAGCTAAAGGAAGAGCTAAGGAATTCTGCAGACACCGACGAACAGTGAGCACAACATCACAGAGTAGAAAGTATGGAGCACAAAGGATTGAATTGATACATTGGTTAGAGAGGTAATAAACTTAAATAGATCTGAAAATCTAAAATTCAAAGTTGCAATATGAACAGGTCATAGTGTTTCAGTTTAACCATTGAAGTATCAAGTCTCTTAACCAAGCAGGACTTAACAGTCTTCTATATATTGTGGTACATCTCAAGGAGTGCCAAAAAGGTTGATTCATGAAAGTAGCATTGGACTCTCCTGATAGCTATTGACAGTCTAAGAAGGAGGCTGATTCAAGGAAGGTAGCAATAGATGCCTGATACTAAGTGACAACCTCTATGTATAAAATCCTCTAACAAAGCCGCACTTAACAATGTGTTTGTAACCTTCAACAGGGTTGGCTCCTAACATGGCTCACTTTGGAAGAGTGAAAATTTGGGGTACCAGTCCCAGTGGTTTTTCCCTTAACAGGGTTTCCACGTTAAAAATTCACATGTTATGTGTGTATGATTCATTTATTTACTATTTTGTATCTTACATAGCTAACTCTGGATTGATCGGTATACTCTGCTTATTTACTGAGTTTTGGTAAATAGTTATACTGCTTATCGGTAATCAAGAAAGAACAAGGATTGACAGAGAAAACTGATAGACAGTTAAGTATTTCATGGCATGCATCTTGTAGGGACATAATAATCTCAGATTTATTGATTGTTGGTTAAGTTTGAAGGATAATTTTTGAAGCCACTGATTCACCCCCCCTCTCAGTTATTACTAACAATTGGTATTAGAGCTTGTGTTCTTAGAAAGGAAGGTTTCAAGACCTAATTCAATATCACAAGATGTTCCCAAGTTGAACAAAGACAACTTTGCTTCATGACAAAGCAGGATAAGACTCCACTTATCAGGTATTGGTAATAATGCTACTCAATTCCTAGATACTGAATATGTGTTTTCCATAGGAGTATTGATAGTAGATAAATTGAGAGAGAAGCATGAGCACAAATTCATGGTCATAGATCTTTTTTCCTCACTCTCTGATGCTGAATTTGAAGATGTCAAAGATTGCAAAACTGCAAAGAAGATGTGGGACAAACTGAAGCTTGTACATGGTGATACAAATGTTCTGAGAGCCAAGGCAGAAAGCCTTAGAGGAAAGTTTGATGATCTCAGAATGAAAGAAGGAGAAAACATCACACGGTACAACACAAGAATCAAAAAAGTAGTCAATGCTATACGAGGAGTTGGAGGTACACTTGAAGATGAGATAGTGGTAAGTAAAATCTTAAGAACCTTACTTCTTGTATATGCTATTAGAGTTTCTACCATTCAAGAAATGAGAGCAGTAGCAAAAAATACAGTTACTCATGATAGTTTAATTGGTAGACTGATTTCATTTGAGATGAATAACTTTGATAATAGTGTCTTACCAAACTTAGAGTCTGGATTTAAGTCTTCTAGGAGAATAAGCAAATCAAGTCATAGACACACATCTAGAAGAGATAGTGAAAGTGAAAGTGAAGAAGAAGATCTAGATGAAATAGAAGCACTTATGGCTAGAAGAATGCAGAGAGGCAAAGGTAAATACAAAGGAAAGTTACCACTTGTATGCTTTAATTGTAAAGAGATTGCACATTTTGCTGCAAGATGTCCTAACAGAAGAAAAGATGACAGAGTTAATGACATATCTTTTGAGAAGAAATCTGACAGAGGTGATAACAAGGATTATAGAAGTTACCAACAATCAGAAAGAAGAGATACCCAAGACTAAAAGGCCAAAGAAAAGAAAGCCAGCTACCTAGCTGCTTGCAAAGATGAAGATACTAACACCGAACCTAATGAAGACATCGAGATGGTGTTTGTGGCTGTGAAAGATGATTCAGATGAAGATAAAATGTATGTAGAATCTGCACTCATATCTAAGGTTAGCAAGAATGACATCTAGATTATAGATAGTGGCTGCACTCACCACATGACCAATGACAAAGAAAAGTTTAACTCTTTTGAGTATTATAATGGTGGTACATTAAGAATGGGTAATGATACACCTTGTTTAGTTGAAAGTAAAGGAACTATAATGTTGAATAAATTCATTAAATGTGAAAATGATTATTGGGTAAAAGGATTGAATTATAATCTGTTGAGTGTTTCTCAGCTGAATAATTCAAGTCACAGAGTAGCATTTTTGAATAGGAAGGCAAAGATCTTCAATGAATCAGGAAGATTGATTGGTACCGGTGAACAAAAAAGGTAACTTATTCTACCTAAAAGATACTAACACCACTTGCTTAATGACTATAAACGAAGACATATGGTTATGGCACAAAGATTGTGTCATATGAATTTTGACAACATGGTGAAAATAAGCAGAAGGAGAAATGTAAAAGGCTTACCGACGATGACAAAGCCCGACAACATCATGTGCAAAAATTGTCAAAAAGGTAAAATGACAAAGTCTAGTTTCAAAAGTAAAACCCATACATATGATGATATTCTAGAATTAATCCATACTGATCTATGTGGACCAATGAGGACAAAGAGTTATTATGGAGATAGATATTTTATTCTCTTTGTTGATGATTACTCTAGAATGATAACAATTATGTTTTTAAAAGATAAATATGAAGCATTCAAGATGATTAAATGGTATAAGGCTATGGTAGAGAAAAAAATTGGTAAGGATCTTAAATGTTTGAGATCAGATAGAGGAGGAGAGTTTATATCAGATGAATTCACTATTTTCTGTAATGAGCATGGTATAAAAAGACAGGTTTCTGCACCAAGAACACCACAACAAAATGGGATTGTTGAAAGAAGGAACAGATCCATAGTTGATTGTGCTAGAACAATGATGATAGAGAAAGACATCACCCAAATGTTCTAGAGGGAAGCTATCAGTACTATTGTCTACACATTAAACATAGTACAATTGAAGAAGGACACAAAGAAGACACCCTATGAGCTATGGTATGGTAAAATTCCCAATGTAAGTTACTTAAAAATCTTTGGTAGTCAATGTTATATCTTAAAGGATGATAGAAATGGAAAGCTTGATGCCAAGAGTGATGAAGGTATCTTTCTAGGGTATTCCACCAAAAACAAGGCTTATAAATGTCTTATTAAGGCCTCTAACAAAATTGTTGATAGTGCAAATGTAAAGATAGATGAATTTGTAGAAAAGAATGAACTAGAAATTACAAAAGAACTAGAGGACTACAACAAGTTTGTATACTGTGAAGAACTCAACACTCTGCCTGAGCAACAATGCTTAATTCCTGAGCAATAGAATGTTGTAACCGACAGTCAAGCTGCAAATACCGATGATCAGGATAATGATCAAAATAATGTGCAAGGTGATGAAGAACAAAATGAAGGACAAAATGATGATCAAGATGATAGACAAAGAGCTATGCCTGTACTTGCAAGATATGTAAGAAGGAACCATCCAGAGATCTAGATCATAGGAGATAAGAAAGGTGGTACAAGAACAAGAAGTAAGTCTTTAAACTCAAGTTGTTTAATTTGTGAGTTTGAGCCAAAATCTATCAATGCTGCACTTGATAATGAAGAATAGATAAGTGCTATGAATGATGAGATCGAGTAGATTGAAAAGAACAAGACATGGTCAATTGTGCCAAGACCAGATGGCAAGAATGTCATTGGTACTAAATGGATATTCCGGAATAAGCTGAATGAGAATGGAGAAGTCACAAGAAACAAAGCAAGACTAGTATGCAAGGGGTATGCACAAGAGGAAGGTATTGACTATGGAGAGAAATTTGCACCCGTTTCTAGGCTAGAAGGTGTAAGAATATTACTTGCTTATGCTGCATTCAAAGGATTCAAGGTATACAAGATGGATGTCAAGTCAACATTCCTAAATGGAATACTTGAAGAAGAGGTATACATTGAGCAACCAGAAGGGTTTGTAGATCCAGACAAGCGAAACATGGTCTGTAAACTTCATAAAGCCTTGTATATGTTGAAACAAGCTCCTAGAGCCTAGTATGAATGACTTCATTCCTATCTTATAAGTATTGGATTTGTAAGGACTAGTGATAACAATAATCTTTATTTGAAGGAAGATACTGATGCTAACACTTTGATTGCTAAAATATTTGTTGATGACATCATATTTGGAGGCAATGATATGCTATGCAAATCATTTGCTAATGAGATGAGCATAGAGTTTGAGATGTCCATGTTTGGAGAGATCAAGTTCTTTTTTGGTCTACAGATCATTCAACAAAGTGAATGTATTTTCATTAAACAGTCCAAATACATTAAAGAGGTCCTAAAAAAATTCAAGATGGAAGATTCCAAACCAGTTGGAACACCGATGACGACTTGATGTAAGTTGAAAAAGGAGGACAAGACAACAGAGGTAAATTGGACTTTGTACAGATCAATGATTGGAAAAATCATGTATGTTGTACACACGACCATATATTGCACATGCAGTAGGAATTGTTGCTAGATTTTTTGCTAACCCCAGGGAATCACATATGACTGCTGTGAAAAGAAATTTAAAATATCTGAAGAATACTGAGGAATATGGCTTATGGTATAGAAGAGAAGCCAAATTTGAACTTAAGGCATTTACCAACATTGATTGGGCTGGAAATCTTGATGATTGAAAGAGTACTACTGGAGGAGCATTCTTTATGGGTGATAGACTTGCCACATGGATTATCAAGAAGCAAGGATGCATCTCTCAGTCTACTACAAAAGCAGAGTATGTTGCTGCTGCTGCAAATTGCTAAAATATTGCATGGATCAAACAGTTACTAGAAGGTATGCATATGAAGATCCGAGAACCAGTGATTATCTATTGTGATAACACCAGTGCAATAAACATTTCCAAGAATCCAGTCATGCATGCTAAGACTAAACATATTTCCATCAAGTATCATTATTTGAGAGAACAAGTTCAAGAAAAGGAAGTGACACTTGAGTATGTGGAATCCAAAGAACAATTAGTTGATATCTTCACCAAGCCACTGCCCAAGGATACATTTGAGTACTTGAGAAAAAGACTAGGGGTAAAACCCTTGTCTCCCAGTCAATAAAATTACTGAAGGCTGCATCAGCTGACATATTATCAAAATATCATTAATGTTGATGCAAGCAAAGATATGAAATTCAAAGCTACATCTATATACGGACATGTATATATCATCACCGAACACCAGAGCATATTGTTGCATTACTGATGGATAAGGGAAATTCAAGGAATATATTATGGATGGAGAGGAATGATTGTTTGACATGAATGTTAGATATTTGTAAAATATTTGTTTGGCATTGTTGTCAAAGGGAGAGAAATTATCCATATTATCAAATCTTTCTGTAAAAGGAAAGAGATTATCCATTATCACATTACTCCAACAGGGAGAGATTATATCCTTAGGGAGTATGGAAAGATTATAAAAAGGGAGAGTTGCTGACAAGAGAAAAAGACATCAAAAGAGAAGAATAGTCAAGGGAGAGAAATTGACACAAGGAAAGAACACAACACATGAAAAGATAGAGAGCTTCAAAAATCAAATCCAAGCTAAAACATAGCTTACCGATGGTCAAACATTTATCAGTTATGAGAATAAAAAGATTGGTAGTTTGATGAATCTCAACTGTTGTATTTCATATTGTATTAGAAATAGTATAGTGTGATAATATAGTATGTTTCCATCAATGCCAAAGGGAGAGATTGATGACATGCAACTGATTGAATGTTTGACAATGTTAAGTTGAAGATAATGTAAGGCATTCAATTAGTTAATGTATTGTATTGTCATTGATGTCAACTTGATATCATCTATACGGTCATGTACATAATGCTAAAGGCTTCAGAGAATCAAAGGAACAAAGGTTATGCTTTCAACATTGCATAAAAGTCAAGTATTCACTAAGTGACAAATAACACTGACAGAGTGCACACTTAGAAATTAATTTTATTCATTTTTGGGAGCTCTATAATCAATTATTAATAAGGAAAGCTTGAGTTATTTTTAGAGAAAATCACAAGCATACAACCTTGTTGTGGAAGAATATTAGGATTAAAGTTTAGATGGTCTTCTCAACCTTAAACCTTGAGTAAGAGCCCAATGTTAACTATATCTACTCGCCATGATTTTATCTATTGTTTCTTTATTGAAATGTATGAGTGTACCTCAAGTCATGTTGTTCATGATATATTATATAGGTTAGACGTTTTAATTATTGAGAATTTACATACTATAGAGACCTAAAATTGACATGTTGCCCATGCACAACAACTTTACTAACATTCATCTCAATCGATTAAATAATATTTATTATTTAATTAATTAGTGTTATTCTACTATGTTTAAAATTTAAATTCAACATTCTCCCTCATTCCATAATTAAGTAATTTTAATCGATTATTTAATTAATAAATGTCTAACTAATTTTCACCACTTATTCTTCTATAAATTAATTAATAATAATTATTATCTAATTAATCCCTTTGTGTTCACAATTAATTAAATAATTATGTTATTTAATTAATACTTATTCGTTGTTATTATTACATTTATGTAATAATTGTAATTATTTGATCATTTTCTCCTAATATTAAATAAATATTAATTTATTTAATTTACTATTTTATTCCTCTCATAAATAAATAGATTTTACTTATTTACTTATTTATTTTTTAATCGGTAATCACTTTTGACTAGAGCTTTGAACCAGTGAGGTCACAATGGGGGATCCCATCCTGTGGTGATATTACAAATTTTTGAGGCATTAACACCTCCCTGTTGATTTATCTCTTGTAGATGTTCCTCCATAAACTCCTTATAACTCCCCTCCTTATCACTCCAATTCTGTCTATCTCCTTATATCTCCAGTCATCTTCCACATGGAAGACCAACCACCCTTATCCCTCCACTCCTTATATCTACAATTTCCATGGGATAACTTATCCCTCCAATGCTGCATCAACATACCTTATATCTCTCTTGTTGGTAGTGTTCCATATACCCTTATACCTCCCTGGACGTCTTCCCTGCCCTCGTTGGCTGGCACCTCCAAACTCCATCATGTCGATTCATAAATGTCGAGTAGAAACTCCTTATACCTCCCTCTACCATGTTTGATTGATGACATGAAGTTTTTCCATTAGTATTCCATAAGAAAACAAGTTGTTTAAATCATCGGTTACACTACACCAAAAGTTAGGTTTTCAGTTCAAAATGAAAATGCTAAGCAAGGAGAAAACCAATGACATAGTTTTGCAGTGTAAACTGAAAGTACAACCCAAAGATGATAAAGTGGAACTCGATAGGAGTAAATCAAAAGTGGAACCTGATGAGATGAATACAATAAAAATCAAGAGAACAGATAAGCATACAACCTGACAGACAGTTCAACAAAGGAACACTAAAAGGCAGTCAAACTGATTTCAGAGAAAACCGAGCATCAGACACCGAAAGTCAGTTATATCCCGAGAAAAGTGGATATGAATTCCACATCAGATAAAATATCTATATTCTATTCATAGAGTTTTTTTTTTTTGTTTTAAATCCATTTCTTGAGGAACAAGAAACATTATTGTAATTGTTTTAATCATTCTAACAGATTAAAAACATGTAGACTAGGAGATCTAGGTCAAGTTGTAAACCTTTGATCATAGAGTTAAGTTGTAATGTGTGAAACTTAATTAGGTCAATCTATCCTATAAATAGATTTTTTAATCATTCATCATGATGTATGAGAGGTTGAATGTAGCCAATGAGCACATCTATGGATCAAACTAAGAGTTTCAAGAAGCAGAACAACAAAATATGAATTTGGTTATCAAGAACCAAGAACAGAGGCTGTAACCACCTAAATTTGGTCTGTTCCAACTATGGACCCTATTTGCCCTAAGTGTGATCATACCCTCAATTATGTCCAAACGACCCTGTTACTGCTTGGCATAATTCTTCTAATCAATTTAATGTCCTAGGTATTTTTATCACTAAATTATATTAACTATTATAACCATATGATTTAAATTAATTTAGACCAATTAAATCAAACCAAAATCAAACATGGCTATAGTATTTAATTATAAAGGAATTAAATAAATCCCTAAATCAATTACCCACTTGCAAATAACCCATTCCCCTACCCTATTTAATTTAATTAAAATGGCTATAGTCCCCTAATTATTAAAAAACAATTAAATTATTTAAATAATTAATTCCTATATTTTTAAATGAATTAAATAAGTTCAAATCATTTATTAATATTCCCCTAAACCCCAACCTAACCTATCTCAACCACTTCTACCCTGGGTTCTAACCCTTCTCAACCCATTCACCCTCGCTAATCTAATTCTAATCCTAATTCTAGCCCTAACCCACCTCCTAATGTTCTCACATTCCATTAAGGAATGCTGAGCAACTCAACCCACTTGAGAAAGTCCACTTTCTCAAGCTTGACTTCCTTAAGGTCCACTTTCTCAAGCCACCCTCTTACCCCTTTCCCTTGCTTCTTTAAGGCTTTCATTAATGCCTTATTAATGAAGATGCCTTAAGCCTATGTCTTCTCCACGCCTTATTAAAGCCTTGGGCATTAATGGTTCTTACACCTCCATTAATGAGTCTCTCAACTCATTAATTCACCTTGTCCCTCCTTTCTCTCTCTCATTCTTCTATAAATAGAAGCCATTTTTAAGAGTAAATGAGCCTTCACCTTAGATTGTAAATGCATTTTTATGCTTTAGATTAATCCTAGACTAACATTTCACTCCATATTCCATGCTTTTACATTGTTCTTATTTCCATTCTTAGATCTAGAATGCATGTTTTCTCATCTTTTAGCTTGTTTTTAAGCTAAAATCCTTCATGCTAGGTCGTATATGTCAGTGATGGTAGCATAATCTAAGGGCTATTATGTTACTAATCACACTCTTCTTAGTTACAAGGCAATAGGTTGATATTAGTTGGTTTTACATGCTTATCTAACCCTTTTGAGATAATGCAACGACTTATTGATGTGTTGTGTCTCTCTTATCAGGTACAAAATATACACAACACATTTCTGGTGCCCACCGTGGGGCCCGATTTCCAACTTGGCCTCATTTTCTAACAATTTTTTTACCAATTTGCATGCCCAGGATTCGGTCACAGGATCATTTTTAATCATTTAGGATCGCATCCCAGATATGCCATCGCACCGTGGAAAAGTCAGATCGCATCTGGGATTTCCTGGATCGTTTCTGGTTTAGGCTCGCATCTGGTCAGCAAGGGATCACATTCAGTGTAAAAGCTCACATACGGTATACTATGTCACATTTAGTACAAATTCAGGCTCGCATCTAGTTAAAAAGCTTGTGCATTCGGTTTACCTAATCCTAACATTTTGACAAAGTGGTGTTTGTGGTATTTTGCAGCTTAATAAGTGTTTGCAGGTTATATTTGGAGGTTTTCATGGAGTTAAACTAAATAAATACTAACTCGGTTTTACAGGTTGCCAACCCCCCCATCTTGACCTCTATTTACTTGTTTTCAAAATTTAAAACACATATTCCAATTTGTCACTAAACTGACTAGAGGATTATGCTCTTTTCCTTTCAAGGAAAATCAGAAACTCATACATCAATTTATGGATTGAACGGAATTTGGGGTAAATGAACAAGAAAAAAAATCACTTAATTCCTTTTGGATAGTAGATGAACAAAATAAAATACTAAATATGTGGGATCAAAGAACAAGTTCAATCGCTTAATTCTTTTTGGATCAGAAATTGAACAACACAAATCATTAAATCATTGTGGTTAATTGAACAAGGCAAACTTTCCCTTACAAGTATCCTATTTTCTTTAAAATATGAAAAACTAAATCAAGCTCAACATAGCTTGAAGGAATGAACTTTGTTTTAAGTGCTTTGGGAGAAAACAACTTAGATTAGGAGAGTATGCTCTTCTTCCTCGGAGGAATCAGAAATTCAGACATCCAAAGCTCGCCAATCCTAGTTACATATCATTTAAACAGTAGAGGGCCTGCTGGTTGAGGAAAAAATCTCCCAGGAATGACCCAAGTGAGGATAGGTCTTACGCCGACCCTTCCAACTCACTATAAATAGTTGCTTCCTCATAGGCCAAAGCCTCAGAAGATGGAACTAGTTTTGTTCTTGGAATTACGACATCATTCCTTGAACATATCTGGGTATATGTAGAGTGGAGCCGCTTGAATCTTACTTGCGAGACTACATATATTCAGGTACTCATAGGGCTATATGCCTCAATTTTTCCTTGTGCAATTCTATGGGGGACAGTTTCGAATGGATTGCCCAATAATCTACAACTTCAACTGAAAGAATAACCGATTCATCCCCGAAAGGGTGATAATCTTTGTGCAAGGCAAAAAGTAATTGCCCCAAGA
This sequence comes from Thuja plicata, assembly GCA_018584345.1. Taxonomy (NCBI): domain Eukaryota; kingdom Viridiplantae; phylum Streptophyta; class Pinopsida; order Cupressales; family Cupressaceae; genus Thuja; species Thuja plicata. The sequence goes on from MU227857.1 coordinate 687,371, forward strand.
CACTCATCATATTGTGCCCTCACTTGCATTTGGAGTTGGCTAATACAACATCATGACTGGAGCTATTGTGTTCTTGGTGATGGCTGTATTTTGATTAGCATTTGAGTGTGTACCTGAGTCAACAAGCAAAGATTTTCATCCTCCACCTAGAAAATAGAACAAGATGAGTGTTTGTTTCACCCTCTTAACAATGCAAAACTATTTGATGTACTCTAAAGATCATTAAAAAGATAAGCTCCTCAAAATAATAAAAACATTTTAAACCCTGGAGTACAAGTGTTTTTCACACCTTACGACACCTCTTGACGCAAACTGGAAACAAGAAACTTCACGCACTTCGAAAACAAACTTTTTAAAACTGACCCAAACTAACAAAGACATCATAAGATCATATCCTATTTTTCTCGAGTCACATTCAGTGTTTAGGATCGCATTTGGTATTTAGGATCATATTTGGTCAGCAAGAAGTCGTATCTAGATTCTAGGATCATATCTGGTACCATCAGAGGCTCACATCTGGGAGCTCGCATTCAGGACAGTGGGCATTTGTAGGAGTTTTTCTTAGGAAGTCTCAGTGGATTAGGATACCCTTTTTTTTTCTCTTTAGCCAGTTCCTGTTGTCTCTTCTGGTCTCCCTATTGTTATTTCAAAACACTTTTGAAATGTCTACCTTGTATGCTTAGTCAGTATTTCACGATCAGTTCAATACATGTGGTCTACCCATTTTCTATCAACAACTTGGTTCCCAGCTCACTATCAGGGCATTCTAACCCTCTAACACTGGAATCATTTACATCCACCAACAACAAATAGTTACTTTTACCTAGACACGCCCACTTGAACGATCTGGAATCCATACTTGCGCTATTAGGAAACATTACCAAAGTTGAGAAACAAACTTCATGGTTAACACAAGACGCAACCAATACACAACTAAAGGATCGAAAGTGCCTCCTAAAACACCACACTTTCAAGGGGAAACTTCTCACAGTTCCCTTCTTGATCTAGATTCCCCTCAAATGGATAGAAACACTAATGAATGGATTAAGGCTTTTGATGGTGATAATGATGGCAAACACGCACAATTTGAAGGCACGAAAGAGGAAGAAAGACCTAAGTTTGAACATAATCTGTTTGGATCAGACAGTGAAGAAGAGATCCCTGAAGACAAATATGAAAAACTCAAACAAAGTAAATAGATCCACAAGCTATTGGAATGGATAATTGGTGACGATAAAGAAAATTACTTTCTCCATATAGCATCCACAGGTGTCAAGTTACCCAAGGATTATAATGTGGAAAACCTCAAAGAAAAGGAGGTACCAAACCTGATATCTATTCTCACCAAACAGCTCAATATAATGCAAATGAAGCTCACCAACCTCAAACAAGAGAAGGAGAAAACCCAAGACAAAATACTCTTTGGACACTATTTGTCCATTTCCTTTTGACAAGAGTATCACTATGGTCCCGTTTCCTCCCAATGTGGCAAGGCCAAAGTATGACAAGTACACGGGAGAAACTGATCCCCATGACCATGTAAGGGAATTCTGTGCTCTAAGCATTGAATACATGCATGAACCTACATACCTCATGGGACTGTTTCCAGGAAGCCTAGGAGGTAATGCCATGGAGTGGTTCTCAAAATTAAACCCTAAGGTCAAAACATTTGAGGAGTTAATCCAATGATTCATTCAACATTACTCCTACAACATCCAACATGATGTAACTATGATGGATCTATGTAACACCAAACAATGAACTAGAGAATCATTCACACACTTCCTACAAAGATGGAGTAAGATTTTTGCCCGATATTCAAGGGTCATTCCTGAAACAGAAAAGATGGAAATCTTCATTAATAATCTAGTGCCTGAATTGAGCTATGCTCTACAAATGCAAGATTCTCCTAGCTTCGATAGGATGATTAAAAATGCCCTCCGTATTGAGGCAGTCATGGTCAAAAAGGGAGAGATCACCCTTCAAAATGAAAACAAAGGCATTAACTCCAAGCCTAAATGGTGGAAACAAAACAAAAATGTTGTTAATAATGGAGTGGTTGATGCCTCTAACATTAATCCTAAACCCAAGGCATTTAATCTAACCAATGGCATGCAAGTGAGAAAAGATGCGAAGGTAACACCTCCCGTTCCCAAAGCGAACAATGATAACAATAAGGAACAAACATTGAATTCAAAACCCCAAAGAACATTCACTCCTTTGGGGGAACCTCTTGAGACAGTTTTGAAAATGCTGGTGGATAACAAATTTCTCACGATCCCCAATTCAAAACCGTGGGAACCAATGGTCAAACCTAGGTGGTGGGATGATAACTCCTATTGTGTCTTCCACAAAAACAAGGGACACAAGACTAATAATTGTCTCAAACTCAAACATGTCATCCAAGACCTCATTGAAGGAGGTAAGATCATAGTAGATAGACATACTACAAATGAAGATCATACGGCATTCAACAAACCCTTTCCTAATTATAATCAAGGAGAAACATCTAAAGGGAAAGGTAATGAGGTAAACTACACCTATTGCACGAGTGACAATGTGATCAATATGCTCAGCATTAAAACTGAATCCATCAATGTGATAACAATTAAAGGTGCCTCATCCTCCTCAAATGCTGTAACATGGAGCCAAGCACAGGTTACAATCAAGGGACCTCCAAAACTGACATCAACATCAAAGGTTCCTATTATAACTATTCCTAAACTAGCAGCAAAACATGTGGTCACTATCCCTGGAGCAAAATATGACTTGGTAGATCAATTGCAACGAACTGCTGCCAAAATTTCCATCTTTGAGTTGCTCAAGATATCCACTGTGCATAGAGAAATCCTAGAACAAGCTCTACACGCTGCTAATATTCCAAAAGATATCGATATAAACAAATTTCAAACGATGGTCAATCACATCTCAGCACCACACTACCTCTCCTTTTTTGAAGAGGATGATAAGTCATTGACCCATCCACACAATCAACCCCTCCATATCGAAGTCCTTATTCATAAATCCTGTGTTAGACACATATTGATATATGGAGGCACAGGATTGAATATCTGTACACTGGATCTCGTCAGAAGACTAGGTCTCTCAGAACAAACAATTGACACTAGAAACAAGATAACCATCAAAGCTTATGATGAGGAAGCAAGATCCTCTTGAGGTCTTATTTCTCTACCTATCAGAGTCGGACCAATTGAAAGGAGCATTATATGTCAAGTTCTAGATTTACCATTGGCCTACAATATTCTAGTAGGCATACCATGGATTCACAAGATGCAAGCTGTACCGTCCACTTATCACTAATGCATAAAGTTCCCACATAATGTGATAGAAGTGACGATTCCTACAAATGCCAACTACACTTGCTACAATATCAAAGCAGGTAGCATGATCCCACATAACAAAGAGGCTATAGATGTCGTTACTCCTGAACCAACCAAGGACATGGTTATGAAGAGTTTTAGAAAAACTTTGAAACTCAAAGAAATAGGTATGGGAGAGTACAAGCTAGACCTGACTCCTTCACTGACAGACCTTCCAGTGTCACTGAGATCCTATGGAAAACCGTCATCAACATTCATGCCTCTAGCACTCAAAGAGCCAGAAATACATAAGGCAACTGGCATGATAAAGGCATCCACGTCTTCTTCAGATAACACAGAAGAACAAGCAGTCTTGATCTAGCTTTAAAAAGGAGAACCAGTGGAATCTAAGGTCAAACATGTGAAGATATCCCCAGAATAGTATGGAAAGGGATATATTTTCTCACACAAATGGGTTACAAAGGAAAGGGACATCTAAATGACACAAGACGAGGGATCATTGAACCTATACCCATGGAGTTCCACCTAAACAAAGATAAAATAGGATTGGGTTTAATACTCAATGCAACAAACCTACTTCAAAAGATAATCCACCTTCTGAAACAGGGAGTGATAAAATAGATGAGATAATATTGGAACCATGGCCTTATGAGAGATTACTACATATTGGTATAGAGAATCCTAAATATCAAGGAGAATTCTATGTACCTAGCTTTGAGGTACCACAGGATCTTCACACTCCTTTGCTAGCACAACCTCCCATTCAAGAGGTAGGAGACACCATAGAAACAATCACTCAAGAGATACCCCGGCCACAGAATCTACATCCTAATTGGGGGCAATTGGTCACAATTTCACATGTCCTTGATCTACCTCACTTTGATCTACAAGCAGCTAACTGAGTCCATCAAATAAACATTGCTGAATATTTAAATAGATCTGATGATGATGTCACAGACTCTCATGACTATGAGTGGGATCTGCTATCTATTGCCTCTGAAGATATTGGAATAGATACAATTCACATGTTTGCAACTTCCTCAGCTCCTAGTAAACAACCAAACACTCCTTTCAATGATACTAATCCTCCTAAAGTAGAAGAAGAGTTCCTTCCCTCGATCATTGATGGAGACACTGGTGAATACATAAGTCTACGAGAATTTCATAAGCTACAAGCAAGAAGCCTCCTTTTACAGAGGGATGATGATGAGATTTCTACTGATGAGTCGCTAGAGTTTGATCCATATATGACTAATAACAACCCTTTTAATGATGATCTTACTCTTATTGATCTAAATATCAAAGAAATTAACTTGATAGATCATGTCATGTCAGTTAACGGTCTTGATGCTAACACGATGCTATCCTTCCCAGAATCTGACTCCCTAAAATTGGTACTTCCAGACCTAATTGATTGGACTAAAATAGATCCTATTCCTATCCTCGACATTCCCAATGACTACTCCCTATCTTTTTATCTTAATGCTTGTGAACCTTACCCTTCTTCCACCAATGCAAGGAGCGAGAACATGTCACAGGAGGATATCAAGTTTCTTAGTCACAAACTGAACAATAAAAAGAAAAAGCGGACTGATGGTGAAAACCACTCGGTGGTAGTATCAGATCCCAAAATAGTAAAGAAAAAAGATGTATCCAATGGTGAAAACCTCTTAGAGGTGCCAAAGGATGAGACTCTTGATATCCTCCCTGAACACTTTCAGGAGAGATCTTCGGTATTGATTGAACCAACATAACTAGTAAACTTGGGCACCATTGAAAATCCTCAGATAGTTCATCTGGCACAATCCTTATCAGAAGAAGAGAAGGTACAGTTCACAGAGTTCCTGAAGGAGAAGAAGATCAACTTCGCATGGTCCTACACTGATATGCCAGGGCTAGATCCTAATCTCATTCTGCACCACTTATCTATAGCTCCCGGGATTAAGCCCGTAAAACAAAAACTTAGAAAGATGCATCCTCATGTTGCATTATTGGTGAAAGCAAAATTAGAAAAGTTGTTGAAAGCTAGATTTATTCAAGTCATTGCCTATGCACCATGGATCTCTAATGTGTTCCCCATTTCTAAATCTGATAAATCTATTAGAATTTGTATGGAATTCAGAGACCTCAACAAAGCATGTCTGAAAGATGACTTCCCTCTACCAAACATTGACATGATTATAGATCTTATAGCAGGCTTTCAGATGTATTCATTAATAGATGGATTCTCAGGCTATAATCAAATCAAGATCGACCCTGAGGATCAAGAGAAAACTGCATTCACATGCACATGGGGCACATTTTGTTGGAATGTCATGCCATTTGGGTTAAAGAATTCCGGTGCAACATATCAAAGAGCTATGAAAACAATATTCCATGACATGATGCACAAGAACATGGAGGACTATGTTGATGACACATTGGCTAAATCCAAAGAAAGAGGTACTCACATTGCTGACTTGAGAAAGATCTTAGATTGAATGGAACAGTTCCAACTCAGGCTCAATCCAAAGAAATGTGCCTTTGGGGTCCAATCAGGCAAGCTCCTACGATTCTTAGTATTTGCAAAGGGAATCAAGGTAGATCCTGCGAAGGTAAAAGCTATTCTAGAGATGAATCCTCCACGTAATATCAGTCAAATAAGGATGCTACAAGGGAGACTCCAGTCTATCAGGAGATTCATGTCCCAACTTGCAGATAAGGCACAAACCTTTACTAAGCTACTGCATAAAGGGGTTACCTTCAAATGGGACGAACACTATGAAGCAAACTTCATATAATTGAAAGGGTACCTGGCTACTCCACCTATTCTTATGGTGCCTATTCATGGAAAACCCTTACTCCTATACATTTCAGCAACAACTACATCCCTAGGAGTATTACTGGCACAAGAAGATGAAACAAAAAAAGAATGAGCTATCTACTATATTATTAGAACACTAGTCACTTATTAGCTCAATTATAGCATTATTGAAAAATCATGCTTAGCAGTCATCTTTGCATCACAAAAATTGAGACACTACATACTCTCTCATATAGTAAAGCTCATGGCTAAGATCGAGCCTCTAAATTATCTTTTGAGAAGAACAACATTAACAGGACGTTTGGCAAAATGGGTCCTAATTCTAAGTGAGTTTGACATTGAATATGTCGAATGGAGAGCTATCAAAGGATAGGTACTTGCAGATCAATTGGCTGATTCACCACTCCACAATGATGAACCTTTACTAATTGAATTTCCTGATGAAAAAATCATGCATCTCACTAAACATCCATGGAAGATGTACTTTGATGGTTCATTCACTCAACAAGGATCTGGAGTAGGGGTTCTCTTCATAACTCCACAAGGATACAAGATTCCCAAATCTTACAAACTGATGTTTCCATGCACCAACAATATCTCAAAATATGAAGCATTGGTCAATGGCCTCAAGCTAGCCATGGAATGGAAGATCATTGAGTTACACATGTATGGTGACTCCCAAATAATTATCAATAAAGTCAATGGGGAGTATCAAACAAAAGATGAAAAGTTGATGCCCTACAAGAAATTAGTTGATGATCTGAAGAAGTACTTTGTCTTTGTCACCTTCCAGCAGATACCAAGATCAGAGAACAAGGTTGCAGATGCTATGGCTACCTTGGCATCCATGTTACAGCTGGAGGAACATGAATTCTGCTATGACTTCTTGGTGGAAGAAATATCCTATCCTGCCTTTGCTAACACTGAATACTAGGTAATATGTGCCTTGAATACCCCAGATCAATCTTGGTATGCCAGTGTCATTGCGTACCTTTTTGACCAAACCATTCCCACCAATCTATCTAAGAATGAGAATAGATTCCTAATTAGGACATCACGTTATGTCCTCATAACTAACAACCTATATCGACGCAGTCTTGACGGTACACGAAGGTGTATGTGGATCACACTCAAAAAAAATTTCATTAGCTAAGAAACTGCTCAGAAGAGGCTATTATTGGCCTACCATAGAGAATGATGCTATTCAATTTTCAAAAGCATGTCTTAAATGCCAGATACATATGCTCCTGCCAGAGAACTTATGCCTTTCATAACACATTGGCTATTTCAGCAATGGGCCTTTGACTTGGTTGGACAAATATATCCCAACTCTTCAAATGGACACAAGTTTATCATTATGGCCACTGAGTATTTCACGAAGTGGGTCAAAGCCATGCTACTAATCAAAGCCACTAGCAAATAGGTGGCTATGTTAAATCTGAACTACATTATTTGTAGATATGAGATACCCTCTTCAATTATGAAAGACAATGTGGGCCAATTTAAAAATCAAGAAATTGATGACCTCTGTGAATAGTTCCATATCACTCAACATTGCTCCTCAATCTATTACCCTCAAGGTAACGGACAGGCTGAGGCATCAAACAAGAATATTCTCAATATTCTACATAGAACTGTAAGTAAGTCTAGCAAAGACTGGCACCTACAACTGAATCTGGCACTATGGGTCTACAGAACAAGCATTCGAACACCTACTGGAGCCATGCCATTTGCTCTAGTTTATGACACTGAGGAAATACTACCTATTGAGGTTGAAATCCCATCTTTGCGTATAAATATACAAGGACTGGTTATTGATGAGCAATACCGCATAGATAGGATAAAATCCCTGGACCTACTAGATGAGCGCAGGCAACAAGCGTTTGATCACCTCAAAGTATATCAAGCACATATGTCCAAAGGTTACAACAAGAAGGTCAAACCATGCAAGTTTGAGGTGGGAGACCTTTTCCTGAAAGAGAATCTTTACTATGTTTGACAGATGAATGAACAAGTATTGTGTAAACACAATTTTATAATAGTTTGATTATAATTATTTAAATGTCCTAATGATGTTTTTAACTAGGGGCATCTAAGTAATTATGAATTTTATCTGATTGATTCTCAAATTGATGATTTATTATGTCTCCTTAGTTACTCAATGACGTCTGCGCAAAGACAAAGAGTTGCAAGGATAGGGGGCATAATGTTTTCTTGATTTTCTGCGTGTGGTGGTTGTTCCAAATGATCCTATAAATTTCACCTAACTTGGATGTTTATGGTAAGAGCTGCTACTATGGGTAGATAGCCGCATATATATCGATCTCTGTTATGTGTAAACTATGGTGAGTTTGAAACAATTTCCTTGTCTATTTTCTAAATCCAGATTCTCACTAAGGTATACGAATCATAATGTACCCAAGGATATGAATTTTCAAGGTCATTGCGGGTCCAATATCTTGCCTTACTCAAAATATGGTATATTAAAAGGAAGGTGACTATTCTGATATCCTGGCTTCTATGCCTTGATGCCTAAGTCTATTTCTGACATTTCAATAAAACATTGTATTCATATTATCATAATATCAGTGGGTATTAAGTATGGTTGTACTATCAGGTGGTATCCATTCTGAAAAGTTCCCAATGATGATAAAAAATGTTGCAATATTTATGAAATTAGTGAAAAGTCCTAAGAGTCTGCATATAGCTGCATTTAGATTTTGCATGATACAATTATCAACAGAAATAACAACATAAGGAATTATTAAGCTCAAAAATGGTTTTTCTCTTCTAAAAACATCAAGTTAATTACATCATCTATATTACTGATATCAAATATCGTTGCATATCCATAGCATACATTTTGCATTCATTGAAAAGAAGAAACATGAAAATACAAAAATCAAAGCATCCATGTCTTGCATTTTTACGTTTACATCCTAAGTGCATCCATACATATATTTTGCATCACTGAAAAATCAAAAGAAAACATACATTCGCCTTTTCACACAGGTTTCATTTATAACATATTTATATCAGTAATGACTCATCAAATCGAAAATCATAAAATGATGTTATCATCTAAAAAATTAACTCATCACAAGACCAAGATATCATCACATGTGCAAACAGATACATTTACCACATCTATGAAAGCAAAGAGAACTCATGAAACATGTCAGAATCAAGAAACTGCATCAGATATATATCATCATAACATGGTAGAAATCAAAGCATAAAGTGTATTAGTGAGCATAAAGAGTATCAGTACGCCAAAAATGAATCAAATATATGTATGAATGTCATCTACAAAAATGGATCTCAAAAGGATCCAAATATACAAGGAGGGGATCTCAGCAAGATCCAGATATACATGTGTGATCTCAAAATGTACATGTCATACAAAATGATACAAAAATCTCAGCTCCATCCCGCCCCCTCTCCCTGGTCAGGAGGAGGAGGAGGAGGTGGTGCAAAAGGTGCTAATGGAGGAGGCATGGCCCCCTCTGACTGCTGGGCCACTCGAGAAAATGAAGGAGCTCTCTGCCCCTCTAGAACTACTACGTGATATAGGGTGTAATAATATGTGGCCCTCTATGCCTGATGGACTACTGTATGGGCCTGTACATCCCTCTCCGCCCTTAGTCTCTCCATCTGTCTATCCTTATCTATGATCAAGGCATCTGATATAGCCAACCTAGACTATGTTGCTGTAGCTCTAGCCTCTAAAGCTATAATATGAGCTCGGAGCTGCTCCCTCTCCTGCTCGCATCTCAAAAAAGGATCTCCATCCCTGCCTGCATCCTACTCAAGTGCCTCCTGATCCCTCTAACACTGCTTCTCACCTGTGAGAAGTGGGCCAGTATCTCTCCATGGGGCCACAAATCTAAACCTCTGCCATCTTCCCTACCCACTACTGCTGGCACCACCTGTATCCACAACCTCTCCTCCACCACCTCTGTCATCTCCATCAGGACCATCATCTGGAGGAGGAAACCTACCATCCCTACCACCATCTCTACCACTATCATGGCCCCCATGTCTCCCAGGATCCTTGTCTCTACCACCTCTACCCCTGACGGGTTGGTTATCAAGATCATAATCAAGTGGCTCCTCTATGAGAGGAATGATCTCCTCTGGAATAGTGAATCAAGCAAATGGATACTGAAGTCTCTCGGTGGCATAGCCATCTAAAACACCTGCATCCTCTACATCTGGATGAAGGTCCCAGTCTAATGACACCATGTCCCTGATATCCTGACAAGAAATCTCGTAAGTCAACTGTGCACCCCATAGAGGTGTCTCATCCCTGGTATGCGCATATACTGTAATATCCTCTGTACGGCCCTGTCGCCGACCATACTGCCTTAGAACTCTGGTGATAAGAAAACACTCTATAATATACCTCCTCTGGCCAATCAGATATCTTCTGACACAAAAATGGTATCTGTTGGGTATTAGAAGTCCACACCTCATAGTCTAGATATGGTCGCCAGATGACCTCTGTCATATCATCAAATAAACGGTGCCAGTACTTGACCTTGCCTAGATGGGGCTACTGTAAAAGGTCTGCATACATGTATACATAGGGATTCTCAAGTGCCCTCTACCTATCTATAATCAGCCGTGTGACAAGGATGTGCTCCCAGTCCCAAATCTACAGAATGAGTATACCCACGGTCATACTGCGAGTGTGATGGTATACAATCTCATGGAGCTCTCTATACATGTGCGCTAATATATAGCTCCCCCAAGCAAAAAATCAATGGTGGGTGATCATCTGCTTGACCATGCTCACCCAGCCAACCAGGAATCCATGCTAACCCCTATCCAGCATAAGGATGTCGCCTACCAAACCTACTAAGTACACAACTAATCGATCATAGTGATCGACCATGTAATCCCATGACAAGTATCTCCGATCTATGGAGTCATCCTGAAAGAATCTGCCTGCGGTACCAATTGTCACGCTAGCTCTGGAATCAAGGAAAACCTCATGTCCAACCATCGATACATGGAGTATCCTCTAGATGTCCTCCGACATCACAGTAATCTCTCTTGTTGGTAAATGGAAGGTGTTGTGTTCAGAATGCCATCTCTCGGCCAGAGCAGTCAACAACCCACAGTTTACCCTAATCTCGGGTAAACCTATCAAGGACTGTAATCCACATCAGATCACAGTCATCTTCTTGTCATCTAATAACCATCCCAACAATGCAAGGACACATGTAGGGTAAGTGCCATGAAATGCGACTACCTCAAACTGGGCCTAATTTTGGACAAAACAATAAAACATCAGAATCCTGTCTACGACAAGGGGCAGACTCCTACTCCACTAAGTTATTCCAAGTTCACAGGACACCAACAGATCAAAACATAGTAAAAATCTAAGTCTTCTACCATGTGTGATCCTAGAAATATAGGATGCAATTGCATTTACCAGATGCGATCCCCAAAAAATGGGATGCGATCCTAAACGAGGGATACGATCCTAAGCAAACAGGGTGCGATTCCCTGATAGGTTTTTACTCAAAATAAGATAAAAGCATTCACACTAGATGTGATCTGAGAAAACCCAGATGTGACACAGAAATCTGGAAAAATTGGATGCGATCCGGGAAAAACCAGATGCGACTCGGGATTGGCAGGATGCGATCCAAAATCCTGGATGCGATCCTACATTCAACTAGCTCTAAAACACACAAAAATGCATGAAATTAAAAATTGCAAAATGAACAGGGTATTTTATTGAGCACTTACTGGTGGTGGGTAGTCGCCTGGTCGCTGATGTCAATGGCTCATCTCAAAATGGTACTTCCTCATAGGGAATACCATCTTCTCTGTAGAGCTCTTTGAATTTCTAGGGAGGAAAGTGAAAATGAATAGTGAAATGGTAATTTTGGAGGCTTATATGGGTCTTTTGAGACATTTAGGGGTTCTGAAACTCCTCCTGGACAACTACACATTCATTTCTATTCTCTTTTTACTCAATCAGGAACCAAATTGAAGGTATCTATGATGTTTCAGCAGTACAGTGTCATTTTTGTGACAGTTTTGCAACTTATGAATTTGCTTCATTTGTTCCCCACATTGGTAAATACTACACATTTCATCATACATCTTGGTCTAAACATCATTTTATTAGCCTTATCACTCATATTTTCACTTAATTAACTTGGTAAATCGTGTGTTTATTTTTAAACACACTTTCTTCTACTCCACTCTTTCTTGCCCAACCGCTTCTTGCAAGTGTTATGTTCTTTTCAACTGAGGGATTTATTCTTTTTCCTTCGATTTCATTCCTGAGGGGGCATGATCACACTATCATCAAGTAAATTTTTTCTCAAAACTGCATTAAAAATGACTTCGTTATCAAACAAACTAGGGGCATAATAGTTTCCTTGACTAAGTCAGAACTGTTGGATAGAAAGATTTGGTTCTCATGAGCTGGATATCTTATGTTTCCTCATTTTAAAAGATTTTTTATTAAGCTCCTAGCAGCTTCATACTAGCTTTTTGGACAACAACCAAGTTCAGAATTAGTATTATCAATTTTCGGACGACAACTAAGTTTAGAATTGGTATTTTAAAAATCATTTATTGATCTTTGGATGAAAACTAAGCTCAAAATCAATTCTATCAGTTTGGTTCGATCAAGTGTGAGACTGATCTCATCAACATTTTGTTCGACAACTAAGAATGGGATTTTCAATATTTTTGAAGTCAAAATCAAAAACTTTCTTTGAATCAATGCTCTGCTCGCACATCAATTCAAAGAGGGGCAAATGTAACCACCTAAATTTGGTCTGTTCCAACTATGGACCCTATTTTCCCTAAGTGTGATCATACCCTCGATTATGTCCAAATGACCCTATTACTACT
>MU227858.1:18246-51138 GCA_018584345.1 Thuja plicata
TTGCAAAATCCCCTTATATATTAGTTTGGGAATTCGAATGTGTAAGTTGAATGCATTCATTTGTGGTTGTTGAATTTTGAATTTGAATTCTGGTGGGAAACATCCTGCCAATTCATTCTTGCGTTACAAGTTGAGGTCTTGTTGATTGCAACCAAACAGTCATTTCATACCTGCATATCGAATTGAATGCTTGTATGTGCAGATTTTGAATGGCTAAAAACTTATTGTTTGCAACCAATTGGTCATTTATGCTTGCATATTCAATTTATTTCTCGTGTGTGGATTTAGCCTTACAATTTTTTTTTATGTTTTTTCTGTGTCTATATGGGAGCCTTACACCAGTTGTTGAAAATGCAAGTACTATTTGCAAATAGATTAAATGGCTCAAAGAGTACAAACCTGTTTGGGAGAAAGTGCATATGAGAACCCATAAAGTTCAGTTTGATTTCTAAAATTGTCAGAGGGACCAATAACTGCTCTCTTGTATTTGTAATTTGACTAATTGTGTACCTTTGGTCCATTTGCATAAAGTGGTTATTGTAAACAATTTGACTTTTTAATAAATGAGTTATTAACTAAATTTGTGCAAAGAATATTGTATTTCAATCACATAAGGACCAATAGTGGGTCAATTTTTTTATTTTTATCTATCTACTACTTGTTCATGTGTGAACATGTATTGGGGGTTGAATGAATATATTTTCGGTTAATTATGTACATTTATTGGTGTGCAGGATCATTTCATATTGGGGGGTCCAATTAATGAAAAGTGAATGGGTATTGGTGCTATGTCCACTACTGGTCCCTTTCCCCTACTACTCTGTCACTTATTGTACCTCTCTTATCTTATATGGTTTCTCTATTGATTTCCATAAGAGGAGGTATTATCGTATGAATTACATCTAGGCTGCATTGAAATGTCTCTTCATGACTTTAGTACTCAGATTAATTATTCTCCCTTCATTGTTATTTTGATAAAAGTTTATTAATGATCATCATAACCATTACTGGTCCAATCATTATATTCCATTGTTTCATTGAGTGTCATAACATAGCTAAAATTGTCCCATTATTGTGAGCTATATGCATTGAATGTGAAGGAATGTTCTTGTAGCTTTTCTTTTTCCTTGTAATAAGCTTGAATGTGGTCTCCACGCTGATCTATTTTTATGTTATTAAGCTAGAAGGTTTCAAGCATGTAATGCTTATCCCTTTAATAGCTTACTGTTCGCTCTCTGGCTGGTTGTCCTGAAAATTGGAAGATTTCACATCATAATAATGTGTCCCTTCAACAATCATAGTTGTTTACATCTTTTGCTACAACATGATGTCCTTGTGAACCGGAAGGTTTCATGACATAGTGTCATGTCCCTTCGACAATTTAAAACCTTTTATCCACCTCTGCTTCAAGCTAATGCACGCTAGGCTCAACCCTTGTGGGAGCCACATTTTACTCCATGTGCATGATCTTTAACAAATGAACCTATACCTACACAAGAAACAAACACATTAGGAAAATAACTATTTTATTCTCTCTTTTCTCATTTATTCTCTGCATTTGGATATGCCTTGATATGCATCTTTATCAATGTCATCGCTAGAGTTAGGTGTTAGTTTGTCATTTCTTAGTCCTTCTGGACTAACACCATCTCTTTTCATATTTTTCACACTTTTGGGAGTTGTACCATTCTTCAACCAGTAAATTGAGGACACTACAACAACCACATCTGTCATTCTGGATACTTACCCCTCTCTTTATCATTGAACTCTTGTGCATATGCATATCATTTGCATAGTTTTTGTAGCCCTTCTATAGCTTGTGTGGATTTATATATTGTACTTTTTTTTAGATAGAAAAGAATGTTTAATATGTGTAATATATTTCGAAATGAATTCTTTTAACTTCTACATTTATTCAGTTTAGTACAACATATATGTCATTTGCATTTTTAGCATTTTGGCAAATAAAATATGTAATTAAACATAGTTAACCAAATGTGTACCTTAGTAAAATGTAGAATCCAGTTAGCTCAACCTACTTTGAGCTTGTTAGTAAATGAAATTGTTAGTGTGCTTTCCTCACAAATTGTCTAATGATGAAAGAACGTTTTTCCTTCAAAGAAATAATTTCACGAGGAAATCCATCAAAATATTGGTTACAATCCCCTGTACAATCAAAATTATTTCCATTTTAAAGAAATTACATCCAAGTAGTTGGGTAACTACTAACTTCTTCTCATGGTTACAATCTTTCTAGGAGGGAACCCCTCTACAATCAAAATTATTTCCCTTTTAAAGAAATCACATCCAAGTAGTTGGGTAACTACCCGTAACTTCTTCTCACCCCACTTACAACTCCATTTCACACGAATCTTACATAGTTACATTGTAGTGATTAATACTTAACATAATTAATTCCCATGTAATTTATTTTCACCCACATCTAATCTTGTATGAGGTAAAATTCACACATTACAATTATAATTAATTCATTAAAGAATTAATTATGTCTAGAGTTGAAATTTGGTAGCTTCACATTTAATTAATTTGCATAATAATAATAATAATATTTAATTCTTTCAAGAATTAAATATAAACATGCAAATTAATTTATTAAAAAATTTACATGCTACCTTAAGTTTAAAACATGTGGTAACAGAGCTGTAGGCAAAAAATAGGTAACAAACCGCAAACAAAATTTGGAAGTTTGTTCATTATGTATACTGGCTTTTTCCGTATAAAATCATACAGTATAGTTTAATGGATTAAATAATCATAGAAACCAATTAAGGTCTGTTGATTTGAAATCTCTAATTAAATAGAGAGGTTGGTCATGAGCCTTTTAGAGTGTCTTGTTTTGTTGAAGTAATGAAACATTTATTCATTCTTATTGAAGCAAGTAATGAAACATATATTCATTCTTATTGTGTTCACTTTTATTTACAAGTATTCTTATAATTTGAAATGTATATTGGAAAATGAAAATAAATAATGTCGTTTCACTCCATTTCTCAAATAAAAAGAAAATCATTAATGAAATTCATTCAAGGAATAAATTTTTTGTGTCCAAGATTTATTGTAATTTACTTAGTTGAACAAGTTATAAACTCAACCATCCCAGTTCTTTGTTGAAAAATGAAACATGCCCCGAAAAATGTCTTACATATCTGAACCACGATTTCATCCACAATTTTAAAGAAAAGCACATAATTTTTTCAAGAAATTTTGAAGTCTCATACAAAAAGGGAAGAACTGTAGATTTAATAGTTGAGCTCAAAATGCACACAATGCAAAGAGTATAAATGAATTAAGAATATGAAAATTTCCAAATATTTCTCAAAATCTTTTTTTAATTTCCATGTTCCCTTGCAATACATAAGTGTTCAAAAGTTGAAGAAATTACTCTTTGTAGCATGAATAACCTTATGTAGTCTTGATAAGATTTATTATTTAATCTTTTAAAAAAATAAAATTAGATCTTTATCATATTAGTCAAAATTTTACTATTAATAAAATAATATAGCTTAGATTTTTAATATTGATAAAACCTTTAAAATTTAAACTGAATATAATAGATAAGTAACTTTTTTTAGGCTTTTTGTTTTTATGATAAGAATGAGAAAGCTTGATGCCATTGTGTATACAAATACATATAATATATAAGTAGTTTATTTTAAAGCTTTTTATTTTTATGACATGGATAAGAAAGCATGATGTTATTCAAACTGAATTCTATTTTTTAAAATGATTAAACGCGAGTTGTAAAAAACAAAAATCTAGATATAAATGGAACCTTTCTATATTTTTCTCTTTTACATTCATATCATTTTATGTTCTCAAATAAATTAAACTAAATTCTACTTTAAAAATTAAATTATTTAACTTGAATTATATTGTTGTATTTTCAAATGTTGTACATGTTTCGTTGTTTGTGTGGTATAGCTATAAGAACCAAGGCTATTAAGATCTTCTTAAGATGAGGTTGTAATCACCTAAAATTGGTCTAGTAAACTAAAAGCCCCTAATCTTGATTAATTGGCCTAAAACCTAATTAAAGGAATTTAAATACTAGACCTAATTATGTGAGCGAATTCTATCAACCAAATTGCATAATTAAATAAATCTTTTAATCAATCATCAACTAAATCTCAAACCCTAGCACCAAGGCTATTAAATCGGTAAATCAAAGTCACTTAATTAAAAGTCCTAACCCCCTTTTAATTAAGTGAACCCATTCAACACATTTGTGTACACCCACAATGCTAATTAAAAATGAATTAAAAGAAGGAAATTACTATTTCATCTCATCCACAACAAAACAAACACAATTTTGATCAATCAATGACTTCTCACGTGGATTAAGCTCAAATGGATTGAGGGAGAAAGAATCTCAACCTCTCTTAACAATGGAATCTTAATCGTTCATTCTCATGGGATTGGACTATAAAATAAGCTTCTCCTAACTCATCTCAACATGACACAATTGGCATAGTAGAGTAATAATGCTAAAATCATTCTAAGTTCTTAGTATGCATTGTCCTTAGCTTAACTTCTCAATCTTAGTTTTCTTTCATCACATTATTTATAGTTTAACCTTGCATTTAGCTTCATTTATAGCTTAGAATCTCAATCCCTACTTTAGCATTTGCATGGTTAATCAAGATCTTGAAGCAAAGAATGCATTCATTGCATCATGCTCACTTGAATCTTCTGTTTTAGGGTAGTCAAGTCACTAATCTATATGCTTATGATCTAAGAGCAATTTCCATGGATTATACTCACCCTAAATAGGAAGCAATAAGTCAGTTTTAGTGGGTTGTTTGATTATTTTGATTTGATTATCATGTCGCTAACCCCTAATATAATAATTTATTGAGTGTTGGTGTTGTGGGTTCAAGATCACTTTTATCCCACACATCTTTAGCACCCTCTGTGGGTCTCAAATTCAGATTTCAGCTTCACTTTATGTTGATTTCTGAAACTCCGTAGAATTTTGTATGATCTGGGATAGTTTCTCATATGATAGTTTATCGTGTTTACTTGTGAAATTTATCGTATGAGTATCTGCTTTGCTAACATGTATCATTTCTACATGTGACTTTTGTCGTACGACATTCAAGCTTTCAAGGTTTTATCACGTTCTTTAATGATTTTTATCGTATGATAGGAAATATTTAATACTTTTATCGTGTCCTTCATTGTAATTTATCATATGATTTTATGATGAAAAGCATTATCTAGGTTTTATCGTATAAAAAATATAGAGAAAATTCTAGGTTTTTGGAGAATTGATTTTTGGAGACTTGGTTTTTGGAGACTTGATTTTTGGAGACTTGATGTACATTTGTGCAAGCTTTTATTTCCTCATGTGCATGATGAAAAAATACTATGAATAGATTTTCTTATATAATTATGGTTAATCTAGTAATCATGCATGAACTTATTCATCAAGAAAAATATTGCATAGCTAGATTTAACTCTAAACAATTGTGTAGCTTTGGAGTAATTGAGAAAATGGCTAGACTAAATTTTTTGTATCTACTTTTATGCAATAATGTGATCATGTGCATGTTTCTATGTGCTCTTGTGCAAAATTATATGCATATGTATGCAAGCATGCATCCTTGTATTTTATATTCAAAACTGAGATAAATTCATATTACATTTCCCATTTGGAATAATGTGAGTGCGATGGAAATGGGATCGTAAAAGGATATTCAAGAAAAGGTTGTTTGATCTTTTGATGACTTTTTATGATATGTTCCTTTTGTATGTCTATGATTTTATTGTATTAGTGTTTGGATACATCACCTTGCATGAATTCTATTATTCTTGTTAGTTTAACTCTATTAGGTGTTGATATTGTGGCGACTGATTATGTAGTGGGTGTTGATATTGTGGCCCTACTCATCTAGTTGCTGGGAGGTGATAGGTGGTAGCCCTGAACCTCTGGCCAGCGCGAAGCGCCAATTTTTTTTGTGCTTTTTCGGGAAAAAGATTTTCTTTTTTGGGAAAATGAAGACCGACATTGTAAAACCCTAAAATGGTCAATTTTAGAGGTTGCCCTAAAATGCATGTTATAAGCGGCTGAGATGCATAATGCATTGTAATGTTGGTGTACTATTTTTCTAGATAATAAGAAAGGTTGGACGGCTGTGTATGTGGATGTAGCCTAGGTTTTGGGTGAACCACGTTAAATCTGTGTGTTATCTGTGTTAAGTTTTATTCTTCTATTGTTTTCTAAATATAATTGTTTATTCTTATATTGTTCCAGATGTGTCAAACCCTAACATTAGGCTCCCTCATTATCGGCCTAGGTATCTTTTGTGTCATGAAAGTGTTGGACTATCATGCATATATGTGTTGACATTGATGTCAACATATTTATGTTGTTAGTGACAATGTTCCTAGTATGTTTAGTGAGAATATTGGTTTGGTACGACTATTGTATTGTAGATCTAATGTTGTGAAGGTATAGATGGTTTTAGGGATTCTACAGTTGACCTTTGTCAATATATAGAGGTCAACATGTTGGTTTGAGTGAGCTATGAATGATTTATCAGAGACTAGTATTTTGGTTGTTCAAGAAAGAGTCAATATTGCAATTTTTGGATTGGTTATGCAATATTCTTGGTTGCTAACCTGGTGACGAGTTTACGAGATAGACGTGTGTCCTCAGCTCGAGTGGTCTGTGATTTGTATGTTGGAAAGCTATTCTTCTTAAGTGACAAAGGTTATGAATTGGTGTTCCTAATGAACAGTGCAAAGATAATTGTGAATTCCGAGACATAGTTGTTTTTGTGACATTTCAAATTAGGTTATTAGATCACATTAGGTTATGTGGTCAGATTTGGCAATTTTCTTGTAGCGTGTTGGTGCTCTTATTTGTTGTTGATCAACATGATGGTGTGGCATGTTGAGAGGGATTGAGGCATGATTTATGGATCTAGAGTGTATTCAAGGATGAAGATTTGGATCCTAGCTATGTCTTTGCCGACATGTTTTGGATCACATTAAAGATTGTATTGTATTTGATTAAATGTTTGTAATTGAGGTGTTGCTCGGTTAATAGTGACCTTGTTTATCTTTCCAAGGTTGATAAAATGTATATAAAGATGTAATCATTTGTAATTGTGAAAGATTAGAGAGTGTATGCAGAGATTGTGTGAAGAGGTATGAGTGGAATGTGCAATTGAGGCAGAGATTCAATGTACTTCATTGGAATTGTATTTGTATGACAGAGATGCTACCAGTCAGTTCATAATTTGTGGATTGTTATCCATAATGTATTGTAGTTCATTTATGGTTGTAGCCCTCATTTTTATTTGAGTAGTGATCTCTAGGCCATGTGCCTAAATGTATGTGCATTCCCCTTTGTAATACTCCTAACAGGGTATAGTGCTTTTAACTGAGTACATCAACTTGTGGGTTCGATCCCCACAGTGGTTTTTCCCTTAACCCGGTCTCCAAGTCAAAAACCTTGGTGTTATGCGTCGGTTGGTGTGTTGTGATCTCACATTAATGTTTATCATTCAAATCTGAGATTATGGTTAATAAGTTGGATAGAGTTTTGAGTTTTGGACACAATTGATTCATCCCCCCTTCTTAGTTGTGTGTTACCTTGATTCTAATAGAAAGATCTTGGGGGAGCGTAACTGGTTTTTGGTAGGATGGAAAAGCACGCCGACAATGTTCTCACCCACCTTGTCTTAACAAAGATGCATATTTTCAAGAGTTCCTGTCAGGATGGTCGTCTTATGTCGTACACTTTTCATTGTTGATCATTACGTATTACACGTCTTCTTCCATGTGAGGTAAATGTTTCCTTATGTTTTTCCTTATTATCACTTATGTATACTTTATCTTATTTTTAAATATAATTTCACGTCTTTAGAATTGTATATTTTTTATATGTGGCAGCATTGTGAACTTATTTTTGTGTATTTTGTTGAATTATTTAAATTTGTATTATTATGTAAATATGATGGTCCTTACAACTTTAAAGTTTATGTCCTTGTTGTTTCTGTATAGCTCATGAGCACAATGGAGTGGTGGTAATATCCTATAGCCTTAGATATCATTGAGATCTTATGCTTGTGATCTTTAGAAAGGTGCATATTCACCTTGGCTTGTTTCCTTTCTTCCATAAGTGGCATGTTAGAGGATGATATGCATTGTTTCTTGAGATGGCGAACATCTTCGATGGTGTTGCACATGTCTTGATGGAGCACAAGAGTATATTTTGGAATCTATGAGGTTTCATGGATGGTGGTGATGATGTTTCTAGTGACTCCTATAAGGTCTTTGTCAAGTGGGAGATTGTTGGGATTAAGGTGCCTCAACCTTAGGAGTCCCAAACGAAATTAATTAATTATCTTTTAATTGGTCCTATGTTGGATTTAGTGAATTAATCATATATTATTTATTTTGAAAGTGCATAGTTTAATTTTGGGGCCTTATGGTAGTTGGGTGCAATTAGCATTGTTAGCATTGCGGAGAAAGAGAGGTTGTGCTACATGTGACAAGGAAGGGTGTTTTGAGAAAAGAATTGCAAAGAAGTTCCAAGAAGATGCAGTTTTGTGACAAGCGACAGCCTATTTTTGCTTCCTTCTTATGGACATTCTTTGGAAAGATTTTTAGTAGGATCAAATATTCCACGTGGATAGACTTAAAATAGAAACTAATATCTATGCAAGAGCTATAGAAAAGGGAAGTTTCTAATCACATGTTGAAGATACACTGAATGTAGATGCATTTGATAAGTTGCTTCTTTTTGCATTGTAAGCTCTATAAATACAAGTGTTGAAAGAGGAAATGTATGAGAGAGAATTTCATTTAAAAGGGGTTATGTTGTCAGATTTACTCCAGGATGAGCAGGATGTAAATCTCCATGTTAAGGCTTAGAGCCTAAAGATTGTACTATAATTGTATTTTTTTTCCTAAATAATACAATGACTCTCTGGTTTTGGAGTGGAATTTTTTACCTAAAAACAATTTCCCTATGTAAATTATGTGTTCTTCTATAGATTGTGTGTCGTCCTTCCCATTTAATGATTATGTATTGTTGAATCTTAATGTATGCATGTTGTTGAAACTGTCTAATATGGAAAGATCTAATTGCAAGCAATTTCCTTTAAGGTTTTAATCATGGGAAATAGATTGTGTTTCATTCCTCTTTATGGCATATTAGTATGTGTTTGTATTAGCATATTGTCATCTATTTGTGAAGAAACATTAGGTACTAGATGCATATACTGATCTCATACTATTTTTTGGGAACACCCATTTTTCCTTCACATAGAAGGCACAACCACATAAGAAATTACTTCATCTCAAGCAACTCCATTTTCTTTGGGTGTTTCTCTTATATTAGATAGTAAAAGGAACTATTATACTTTGTCACCAAACTTACATTTTGGGTGAGTAAATAAGAGGCTTTTCATCAAAGTGAATCATGATCTTACATAAAAGGTATTGTTCACATTGCTTTATAAATAAAACTAATGCATACAACACTTAATTGTAAATGGAGTACTTGATAAGGAGTCCTTAAATGTATATGAATTACGTGTAAAGTGGAATTCACGCCTTAAAGATCAATGACTTTTTAGGAAAGTAGTAACTATGATTTGAATGTATAAATTTTTTATAATTTATGATAAATTAAGTTGATAGTTTCTAGATTTGACCATGGGATCAATTTTTCATCAACGTTTTGCATCATGCTCTGTAATCCATCATTAGGATGAAAACGATAAATAATAATAATACCATAGCAAGTTGACTAAAAAGAGGAAGGGGAAGACACATAATTTGAGGGATCTAAGGGGAGGAAGAGGACATTTGGAGAGAAGAAAAGAAGAAAAATGTAGTCAAAAAGAGTGACAAAAAAAATGAATAAATATAAATATGCATACAATAAGTAAAATACAATTATATATATATATCCTCAGTTCAACAGAATATAGGGCCCTGTTTCATAAAAGCTCTCAGTTGCTGGTACCATAATCGTGAATCCACTCGAAGGGGACTGCTTCTAGTTTGAGCTCTACATATATTCCATGGAAAATCAGATTGCAAATTGCCTTGGATATTGCCAATGGGCTTCGATACATTCACGAGCATACAAAGTAGAAATTGTTTTCTTTGATGGAAGTTTGAGGGCTAAAATTGCATATTTTGGAAGGGCAAAATCAAGGATAAATGGTCTGAGAAGACAAATAGTAAGCACAGAAGAACAGGGGTACATAGCTCCAGAATACTTTGCAAATGGACTGGTGAGTCGCGACCCCCACGATTGATGTATTTGATTTGGAGTTGTGCTGCTAGAGCTGATTTCTGGAAAGGAAGCCATAGTGCGTGGAGGAGTTGTTCCATTGTAGAATGTGTATAACAATGGTTGGCAAGTTAACAAACCCGTCTAGTTCACATTCAATCTCTTTTACTTATTTGAAAATTATTTTTAATTGGTCGTACATTTTACATATCACCCTAAATATATTAAATTGATACATAAATGTATTACAAATGTGGTAGAATAGTTTTTTTCTCAAATATCGATTGGATTCAAGTATTTCTATATCTTGTTATGGGTAAGGTGTTTATTATTTGAGATGGACAAGTTGTTTTCTAAGAAGATTAAGGCAAGATGATAGAAAAAATCGTCTTCTTTTAATGTGCCCTCATCATTTTTTTTGTGCTAAGATTTAGCATGAATAAATTGATACTTTTAGGGTTGGGTCCTATGAGGGACTTAAGCTTCTATTTTTTAAGAAGAGGAGGTCCTAATAGACGCTCCCACTTTTAGGCTTGCGTATTCGAGAGAGTGAAAATGAGGTGGGATTAGAACTTGCCCCACTAGCGTATGAATGTTATCTACCACTTGTAAACAATCTATGTTTAGATTTTTCTCTAAAAATAAGAAGGGAAAATAAGTTTTTTACTTGTTTTTAGCACTATACAGAGTACAAATACTATATCCATGAGACCACCACCTTCTTGAAATGTTGGAGCTTAAACTTTTAAGCTGAAATGTATGAATTCATGGGACCAAACACTTTAAGATGATCCTTAAAAAATTCAGTAGTTTCAACTCTATTGAACCCCAACCTAATTGAAGAAGCAAAAGACAAGCAACAAAACTAAAGTAAGAAGCCAAAGGCAAGCACAAATAAAATAATGGACAATGCACGTGAAATGAAAATTAATATCACTCCTTAGATATTTAAGCTCCTTTAGAAGATATTTTAGATACAAATTACGAACTAGTCATAAACCTTCAAAATAAAATAGAATCATGTCTAAGTCATTTTAAATTTAAAGATGAAATGTAGAGATTAAACTTCTAAATAAATATTTTTATCTTCTAAAAATAAATATAAATTATTTGATAAATTTTGATTTACTTCAAAATAAAATAGAATCATGTCTAAGTCATTTTAAATATTAAATATGAGACGAGTCAAATTTTCAAGTTACATTTTTTTTTTTAAATTATATTTATTTATTAAATTATGTATGATTTTTTAATTAAAATTATATAAATAATTAAATATATTTTTAAAATATTATCATGCTAACCTACGAACTTGTGCTCTACAACTTGCATTGCAGAGCCTCTTCTTTCTTTTAGGAGGCCTTCCCCACTCGTGGGAGGCCATCCTTTCCTTCCCTCCTTTCAAGTGCATTTATTTCCCTTCTTCAGAAGGCTTTTATGGGTGATACGACTCCTGGAAATGATAGTTCTTTACCTTCTCAATCGACTCAAGTAGAGGTATCTAGGGCTCAATCATTCAAACAAGTTGTTGGTGGAGATCCATTGCTTCTGGAGGGTGCCAAGTTCGTGGTGCAGCCAAGTCAAGGTTCAGATGTCTTGATAGGAGGAAGCCTTGAAGGTAAGGGCCTCTCTGCCATATTCATTGTTATTAAGCCTAACTTACAGATGGCCATGACTATCGATGGACGAAAATGTAGACTAAGAAACTCTGCGGTATTTCTTGCGGGTTAAGAAATTTTTAGGATTCCTTCCCGCAATTTATTGAATGATTGGCTTCATAACATCTAGGGCAAAAAATTAGGATTTTACTTTTCATATTGCAAAATGCTTCAATGAGGCATCTTCCTTATTTTCTTTAACAACCAGGTAATAGTTAAATAGTTAAAAAGAGGTGATGAAAAAATAATTTTTGACCATAGGCGCATGCTGTTTTAGAGTTTTTCCTTGGTCCCCTCGAGGCCATACAAGAGAAAATCCTTGCACTTTTGTTCCCTAGATGGCCTACTATGGGGAATATTCCTCTATTTCTCGGAAGTTTATCTCTTAGGCCATGGAACCCATTGGCAATGTTCCTATAATGGATTAAACATATTCTCTCCTCCTACATACAAATGTGAGGGTTTTAATTTCTATCAATCTTGGTATTGATCTTCTCAAGGAGATTAAGTTTGACCTTGGAAATGATATGGTATATTTCCATAGTGTGTTCTTAGGCAACATTAACACTTATTTTCTATGTAGGAGTGAAGACCACTTAAGGTGAAATTGCCCACTACTAGAAAATAGTTCCAAACCCTAACGCTCAGCCCAATTTTGAGCCATCTGTGGCCCATGATGCTCAATCTCTTCCTAAAGCAGGGACCATAACTAATGTTCTTAATTTTAGGCCATTTCACTTTGTATCCTCTGCCTCCCTAGCCAATAACGCCATTATTTATGAAACCATAGACAATCTCATAGAAACTATTCACATTAACAAAGATGCTAATCCCAAAGATGACCTAGTAATGATGCTCCTTTTAAAGATTTGGGTAATCTCCCTGATGTTGATTTACTAGATTTGGGGCTTGATAACCAACCTTCTCAACCCAAACCTAGGAGACTGAATGCTCGACAATTTTCTCTTAAAAAAATTAGAAGAGTCTCTAGCTCCAGATAGAAAAATAGAAGTAACTTCAAATCCCATTCAGTGATTGAGGAGATGCCTATGAAAATTGTGGTCCATAATAGGGATAAATTACCCATCACCCCCTCTCATGAGGAGTGAATTTTCTCTGAATGATGGAACCACTAACCATGATAGAGCTTCAAAGGTGCTTGGGAGTATTAATGGGTCTAATATACTTGAAGACAAAGACGATGATGGAGATGCAGGAGGAAAAAAATCATTATTTGTTCTTGAAGATGGAGGTGGTATGGAAGGAGATTGAGTAAATGTTGGTCTTACAGAGATACAAACTAAGAGTGTAGTTTTGGAAATTAAATTTGAAGGCATACTGTTCGTAGACATCAAATCCTTGAGATTCACACTAAATTTCTCACTAATGGATTCTACGGAATCTTCTTTATGTACAACATATGTTATCTTTGTATTGATCCCATTATTGAATGATGGAGCCACTAACCATGACAGAATCAAGGAGCCAAATGGATCCATTATTAGGGTTATCCCATTCACATGGTCAAATCATCATCCAATCATTACTGATATTTTTTCATAAAGTCAAACCCCCAATCCCCAAAGGAAAAAAAGATGTTGTTTCTCTTAATATAGGCCTATTGGATGATGAGGATGTTAACAGTGCTATCAATATTATAAGGTTGTATAGAAAGTGGGGGGCCAAACATAGCAGTTCCATTAATAGATGGATCTAGAACGCCAAAAGTTGGAAAGCCCTGTTTCAAGTGGTTGGTGGAAAAAAAAAGATAGAGACAATAGGAGAATGAATTCTGATCTGCATAATAGTTTGTTCATGAATGAGGATTCCTTGCAGAATAACCCTGATGACCAAGATGTTAAGGATATTCTAAATCAAGCTAGGGATTCTCTAAGGAAATTGAAAAACATTAAGTTTCAAGGGGACAATACCAGAGTTAGGATGAATTGGATCAACAAAGGGGACAAGGGATCCAAGTATTTATTTCATATCCTTAAATAGAAAGAGGCTAAGGACATAATAGAATGCATTTGTGAGGATGGGAAGGAGATCTCTAGTCAAGAAGACATATTTAAGGCCTTCTCCTCCTTCTATCGTAAAATTTTCACTTCGGAGGATGTGGGGGATGGCATGGAGGAGCCCAGAAACAAAATCAAAAGCATTATTCCCAATAAAATCACTAAGGAGGATGTTGATTTTATTAACAATCCAATCTCCGTAGAAGACAACCAAGCTATTGTGTCCCTCGGTAATAACAAATCCCCGGGACTTGATGGGCTTTCAATAGAGTTTTATAAGAATAACATTAGATGGATTGGGGAGGAGCTATACCAAGTATATATTTTGAAGCCTGTTATGCCCTGCATCCCCGTCCCTACATTTTGTGTGCAAAATGTTGGGTCCCCCTTTTTTTTTCTTCTTCTTTTGTTTGTTTTGTTGTGGCTTTTGCCTTGTCTTTCTCCCTTTGTTTCCTTTCTTCGGGGTTTTCTTCCCCGTTGTTGTGTTTTGTTTGGTTGGTTTCTCGTCTCCGGGACTCCGGTCCCGGAGGTCGTTCTTCGTTGGGAGCCAGATTTCGGACTCCGGGATTCTTCGCTACGATGTTATTAAGGTCATCGTCGCGGGGAATCCCCGGGCCCGGGGTTCGGAGGTTTGCTTGTCCGGAGATTTCCGAAAGGAGGTGGATTTCCCTTTTTACCACTAGTATAAATAAAAATTATTTGTCACTTTCACATTTACCGCGATTAAAACACTCAAGCACTCAGAGCGATTTTAGAGCGATTACAGAGCGATTTGCAAAGAGTTAACTATAATCAGTGCTTAACACTTCCATCCTTTTCAGGCGATTGTGAGTGCTTCGTGGCGGCGGGTTGTGACCGTTTGGCGACTGTAGCTGTTGCAGAGCTCCCGTGGTAACTTCCTCCTTTCCTCCACCTTTCAGCATTCTCAGGTTGGTATCTCTGTTCCCGCCGTCTTTGTTTTCTTTTCGTTTTTCTAGTGTTTCTTCTGTCTTATTTTTGTTTGTTGTCCTTCGGTTCGGTTTGTTTTCTTTTCTGGTTTTGTCGCCAGTTGGTGGGTTGGCTCTGCCAGAGGGTTGTCCGCCCTCTGCGCGGAAGTAGTTGGTTTGTAAGATAGTGTAGATAGATGTTTATACTTCGCGCCTTGCCTGGTTTCCCGCGGATGTCGTTCTGTGGTGTATATATGTGTACATTTGTGTATATTTGGTGTATATATCCCTCTGTTCCCATGTATATATCCCTCAGCTTTCATGTATATCCTTTCGGATAGCTTAGCCAGGTGGCAGAGTTGCCTGTGTTGCTGGTTTTCCACCCATAAATTCATTTCGGGGTAGAAAACCACCTGTTTGAAACTCGGCTCTCGGCCAGTTTCAAATAGGCGGTTTTCTCTCTCCTCCATGAAATCAGCGAGACCCTCATTTATGTCCCATGTGTGCAATCAATTTCATCCAAGTGGCCTTAACTTTTCGCACGTTCGGACAGTTAGCTCCGCCGTCATCGCCATAACTCCTATTTAATACCTATGCACGTGGCGCCCACGTGGGCTTGATGACTTGCCTTTTTACATGACCTCACCAATGGTTACTTCTCCGGGCTACGGGTCTCCTACCACCATCTACCCTGTGTCTTTACCAAGTGTGATAAAATTCCCAGACCTGGACATTCAGTCAATCTTAAGTTTATGTAATGCGTGTGCTTTTCGGGTTTTCTTTGAATGAAACTAACTTTTCAGGAAAAGCAGGCATCATGGTGGTAAGATTCCTAGACCCCAGAATATTTTTTTGTTAATACGTTCTGACGGTCACTTTGCATTGCAGGTTTTCGGAGTTCACTTCCCAAGCATGTCTGAAGCATCTGCATCCTCTCCACCCGAAAGTCTAGAGCTACCTTCCGCAACGGCTACCAGGGCGGCGGTAAAATCCAAAATGGAAAAGGCCCTGGAGAAAATGCCCCTAACCATGAAGTTCGTGCAAGACAGTGTTATTATGGGCTCAAAGATCGAGTCCAAAGTTAAACTGATTATCGACACCAGCGTCGGGACATGGCCAGAAATGCAGGCCTTAGTGAAAATCATGTACATCTAGTGACAGACTAGAGATCAGCTCGCAATCAATGTTGGGGACTCCGAAATCCTTAAGGTAGCTTGTTTCCCATGCTCTGTACAATCTCTGGAGCTTATCCTTACACTGGCCGCCAATTACAACTCTTCTGTTCGGGCTGTTATGCTCGCAGCCGCAGAACCAACCGGGTACCGCACTCCTCTGGTATCCCTCGACCCTGACACATTCTAGGCGGGTCTGGGGATCCCTCAATTCGCCAAGGCTTCTGTGGTTACAAGGTCAGATGCCTTAGCCCAATTCACACAGTTGGAGGATGCTGCCCGGGTATACATGAACACCCATTGGCTCAAGGTTCCAAAGAGGGACCCTAAGAGGATGAAGATAGAGATTCCCCGGTCTGAGTTCAAAGAGAGCATTCAGATGGGAATGATAGCATTGGCCCGGGTCTTAGGCAGCCCTCTGCCCAAGAATTCACTAAATGGATGTATTACTTCCTCCTCGGTATCTCCACCAAGGGAGGATACTTTGACTGGGTAGCCATAATTTCTAACCATGTTGACTCCCAGTTCCTGCAACTGAATAGGAAGAAGAAATTTTACATGAGTTCTTATGTTTTCTGGGCCCTGGCGCAGCAGAGGCCCCATGCCCATGGGCTACTTACAAACGGCGTGCTCGGGATTGGCCCGGGACAAAAGGCACCGTGGGACCATTTCCCATAGGTTCAACGGGAGGCCAGCTTCCCCAGTTTTTACTGGGTAAATGATACGTTCGTTTACTATCACCTGCTCACACCCACCCAGGACGCAGGATACCGCCTATCCTCAGAGGCGATGAATTTGGTCCAGAGTTATGGACACTACTACATCCAGTTCCAACAACACACTTACATTAGGGTCACTAGCTTCTCCAAGAAACCCTACTTGTTGCCCAAACACTGTGGGGACAAGATCGTGCTCTTAGAATACTATAGGCAAATAATGGAGGTGCATGCACTCTTTGCCTTGAAGAAGATACCCAATATTCTGTTCCCAATCACCTGTGGGAACTACTCATGCAGCCTAGCCGCCGCAAAGGAGGCGGATAACGAATTGAAAAGCTACAACTTGGAGAAATTTTACTTGGCGCGAAAGAATTTTGATCCGCATGGTAAGATTGCAGCGACACTTCCTCGGGCTTCAGAGCCCCATCACATCCATATGGAGGATTTCTGGGCAGATTGCCAAGATGACATGTAGGTGCGGAGCCGGCACTACGTCAGGATGACGGCATGCATGATGCAAAAGTTGAAGCTCCGGAGGTTCCCGGAGGACTTCTCAGACGCCGCCCCCACTATCGATCCCTAGTACAAGGCAAAGGGGATCGATACAATGACCCTCCCACTGGTAAATTGGGATGCCCAGGAAGGGCCTACAATTGAGGAATTCACTCGAGAGGTGGTCGAACGAAGTCATGCCTACTTCAAAAGGGTGTGCCCCGGAAGTGCCCGTCGAGCGGCCCAGCCGACACCAAAATTGACTCCAGGGGCCAGGACTTCTTTGCAGAGAGTAGATAAAGGAAAAGGGATAGATACGACCCCTCCTATGCAAGAATTCCCCATAAAAGAATAGATAAAGCAGTCAGTGGCAGCCTCCCAAAAAATGAGGGAGAAATTAATCACACGGTTGGCCATTCCAGTACTAATGGCCGGGCCAATTCGTCCCTCTTCCTCCCCATCATTGGCAGCCTTAATGGTGAAGGCGACGGGGGTTGATCCCACAGAAGCAACAACAATAAGGGATGCGGGGCCACCCTTGGTTACCCAAAGAAAGAAAAGGCTTAACAAAAAGCCTAAGGCACAACTAGGGTTAGGAACGTCCCAGACCCAACAAGTAGAGATCCTCTCTTCCAGTTCCTCTGAGCCGGAGAAGGAAACAGAGCCTGTCAAAGTCCCGGCCAGTCCCCCTGCGCAGGAGGAATTTGATGATGTCTTTGCAATCGACGAGTTTGGAAATCTGCAGGGGGACAACAGACAAACGGAGACAGAAGTCCCAGAGGCAGAGCAAGAAGCTGCAGAACAAGAAGCCGCGGAGCGAGAACCTGCACAGGAGTAGGAGGAACAAATAAAGGAAAAAGAACCAGAGCCAGAGATTGCCTCCGAGGCTCAGGAAATACAGAGTCCACGGGTGGACCGACAAAGGCAGGATGGACAAACGACATCTACTGGGGGACCCGGACCTTTGAGAATAACCGTAACCCCAGCCGCCACGTTCCAAGCGCCACTCCCAGGAGCGACCTTTGGGCAGGTAACTACCGCGGCCCAAGCTTTCAATCTCAGCCCAGTACCTCCCCTACTGCCACAGGATGTGCCAGTAGAAAAAGAAACCCCAGCGGTAGAGGCTGAGCAACAGCGAGACCAACACAAAGAGGAAATCCCTGAAGAAGCCAACAAAAGTCCAGACAAAGCGACAGATACAGGGGACAAGGCTGAGGAGATGGATGTTGCTAAGGAAGATATTGCTAATGAAGAAGATGCACGGAAAGAGATGGATGAGGTCCACACCACTAAGGAGCAATAGCCGCAAGACACCGGGGAAGAACCAAGGGAATAGATTCTGGCAGAAAAGCCACCCCTGCCGCCTCAGTGGTTAGTAAAGAGCAGAAAAAGAAAAGCTTCGTCCACTCCCGGAACTCCTCTCTCCCTGGCCAAAATGATAGCTCAGGTCTAGGCCCCACCGAAGGCCAAGAAAGCCCAGATGGTTCATACTCTTCGAACTGGGCTGGGTGGAGAAACAGTTTCCATTGTGGCGACACCTCCCCTAGGAGCCGATGAAGCAACAGTAGAGCTTGGAGATTACAACATTGCAGAGGTATCACTAGGAAAAAGGGGAAAACAGGGCGAGGTGGATTTGTTGAAGGAGGCAGCTAGGGCAGTAGAGGCCTGTTATCAAAAGGAAGCCCAAAGGCTCAAAGCAGAAAAGGCAAAAAATGCAAACCTTATGGGGTTGCTTACCGAGCTAGCTCGACCTATCAACGCCGCTCCTCCAGAGGTTTCCACCTCTAAAAATTTATCATAGAGCGACATAGACTCCCTACGAATTATGAAGAAGGCCCAGGAAATCGACGAGTGGGTCGCCCTGCAAATAGGAAACACCCGGCGTTTCCTAATATCCACCCTCCTAGACTTATATATGGCCCAGCATGTTATACACCAGGCAGAGACTCTTATTGACCTGTGGGAGGGTGATATCGAGAATTATCAAGCATGGAAGGTAGAGCTTGAGGAACTCCTTGGCCTGGGAGAGGAAATGATTTTTGAATGCAAAATTCTAGGGTATGAATCATTTGATTTTGTGAGGACCCAACACTCCAAACTTGACCTCACATTAGAGGTAACCAAACAACTGGTAGGGACTCTACAAGATAAAGTCAATATAGTAAAATATTCTTTCAATTTATACAAGTATTTTGTAGCAAAGACTTCCGGGGCTGACCCCCTTAGTACAGATACATGCACGCCCGAGGATTCAGTTTTGGGGAGTTTTGATGAAATGATGAAGTCCCGGTATCAATCCCCGGAGGGGATAGATGGTGCCCAAATGACAAAATTAACTCGCATAGTGCTTAGTGGTCACGACGCGGAAAAAATGGCTAATGAATTTAAGGAGAATGTTCCGGACCCAGGGGAACAAATTGAAGTGGCTAAGTACCAAAGGGCTGGCCTAAGGGATATCGACGAAGATGGCATTTCCCGCCTCCTCCAAGCTTTCAATGATAATAAACAACCTTGAGCTTTCTCCCGAGGCTGGAGAAAACTCAAACATTGGGTATTCTTTATTCTTTTGGGAACATAAGTTTCTGGATCCTGGAGTCTCGGATCCCAAATTTTGTATTCTTTCAAGTGATCCGTGTCCCGGCCTCCGAGGTCGACCGGTCACTTTCAGAAGCGGTTAATAAAGGCTGTCAGAAGGTGGTTGGCTACATCAAGAGGGCGTCGACTCAACAGTTGTTTTTCTGATAGTGGTCTTCTTAAGGCGCCATTCAGAGGTACACCTAGTGCATTGGAGATGGGGCGCCGCATTTCCCATTTATGAGGCATGTAACCTCAATCCGTGGGGGACCCACTTTCTTCCTTCTCCTTCCTGGCTCTCTTCTCGAGGCTGATTCTTCTGCTGTATTTTTGTCTCATTCTTCTGACGTGATAGACCTATTCTGTCTCAAGGTCTTTTGTAGGGTGGCGCAAGTAGTACCGACCCCCAGATATTGTATTTTATTAAAGTGATGTAAAATAGGGTTAGGGTTAGAAGAGAGTTGTATAAATAGCCAGACCGGCCCATTTCCAAGGGTCGGCAAAATTGATGATTTTTTTGTCCATAATAATAGAAAGGTGATTTCTCATTTTAGTTGGAGAGCTCAATGCTCCATGGTTTTGTTTTCAATAGTTAGACGCTCCCCTGGAGCCATTATTGTATCACGCACCAGTGCTTGCTGGAAGAGACATTAATGAAGAAGGGAGAATTCCTTGCAATGATGTTGTTGGCATTCCTGCTTCTGAGTTAATGGTATTTCATGTTTCATGTTCTTTATGTCTTCTACTTTGATATGTTAAATAGATCAATGACCTCTTTTCCCTCGCTACTGATAAAATACTAGCTGATGGTTGTGTATTTCTTCGATATTTAGTGTAGTATGTCAGAGTATTATTGATGTTCCAGATGTTTAAACATGACTATAGTTAGATGAAGTGTTTCTAACCCTACAGGATCTTTTTTATTTTATTTTCTAAGTGTAGAATGCTAGGGGAAACCTTACCTTATCGAATCTCCAGAGAGAACGAGTTGAAGAAACTAGCTATCCCCCTCGAAACAGTCACTTCTCCCAACCGAGCCCCGTACTATCGTGACCCGACACCTAGGTGCTTGGAGGCCCGGGGAGTCTAACTTCCCCGGATAACCTTTACAGGTGGAGTTGGTCGGTACCTCCAGTACTCGGTGACAACTTATGACTGTTGGCGGACCCGGTCAGCAAAACCCCGTCAATAGAAACTGGCGCTAGAAGGAGGGCATGAACTCGTCCCCCTCCCGAGATTCCAATTTTAAACCTCTTGAGGGTTCCCCGAGTTATAGTTTTAAGAGTCAATCCTTCAGCGGGATTGGGTCTTTCTCCCCAGCGAAATTTGAAAGAATCCTTAGGTCTACCCCGAATTTCAGAAGGTTTGTCGAACTCGAGCCTCCTGCTCGAAAGAAATGAACCTCGAAAATCATACCAGCCACCATTGTCTGGGGGTCTAGCTTACCTCAGAATACCCAAACTTCTCAAGCAATCCCTGGAACCAATGCCCAAGCTACCTAACATCTAGTTCCCCCAATGGCTGCATATTTCAGAAACACCGGGTCCCCAATGGGAACTTTTCTGGGCGTAATCAACGACTTACCCTCTCACCCGAAGAAGATCTGCCCATGATATGAGCACTTAGGCTCACGGACCGCAGAAGAGCATTTACAGGCATATAAGGATGCCATAAACCGACACCGGATCTAGCATGAAGATGTTGTGACTTGGATGTTTCCCTTGTCTTTAGGGCAAGGTGAGTTGAACTGGTACCTTAACCTTCCTGCCAACTCCATAAACAGTTGGCAGGACATGGAGGACGCCTTCTTGGCTGCCTTTCGCGTACATGTGGACCTAGCCTCGTCCCATAGCCAGTTCATCTCCATAAGGAAGGAACACAATGAACCTCTTGCAACATTCAACCATCAATTCCAACATGCCTTGAAGTGTTGCATAGGCCCTTTTATTCCATCCCTAGAAGTAACCATACAGACTTACCTTAACGTGATGGATCCCTTCGTTGCCACTCTCCTTTGGAGAACAACCGCCGTGGGCAACCGGGACACTTTGGCAAAAGTTTACAACCTTGCGTTAGAATTGTCCCATGGTCTCAACAAATCCCCAAGCGGGATTGGGCAGAGTACACCCTTCAACACGATCCCCGACAGAACCACGTACGCCGGGGGGTATAACCCCAATCTAGCGATGGGTGCCCCCTCGATGGCAATGAATCCTCCACCACCCCTGATAGGCCAGTAGGCCTGGTACATTTACCCAACGCAGACCCAGACGGTACCAGGTCTAAAAACTTTCCCTTGGAATCAGCCGCAGCAGGCATAACAGTCTCAGGCACAACCATCCAGAGTGCCCTTCTTCTAGTCATCCGCGACTAGAGGATTGTCGCCCTCGACTCTGGCTAATACTGTTGCCTTCCCGGGAAACCAACAACAAAAACCATCACATTGTGATGCCAACACTCAATTGACCGCCGAGGTTGAATCCCTCTGGCGAATGTTGTCCACCTTGACTGTGGATATGGGTCAACTGAAGGCGGGGTCCTATGCACCCCAGAATTCAAATTCCCAGAGGGGACACATTTTCTCTGGCCAACCAAATAACAATGCCAGGGGAAGAAAATTCAACAACGGGCCTAGGCCCAATCAATAGTAATGGAATAATAACGCGAACATCGGAGGCCCACCTCCGAACTAAAATGCCAACCAAATGGTGCTGGACCATCACATTTCACACCAGTCGCAGACTTCCAGCCCATGACTAATTGGTGTAGATTGCACGACACGGGTTCGCACAATGAGGTAAATTGTGCCACGTTAGAAAAGGTTATCATGATCTCCCAGCTAGATAGAAAGCAGTCGCATGATACCACCCCTCCAGAGCCTCCTGTTCAAGAGCCAACCCACAGTGCCTTTACCTGTGACACCATCTTCTTCGGAACTTCTAGGGAAGATGAAGAAAAATCTGAATTGCAGGGATTCTTTAATAAATCTATCCTGCCCTTCAAGGCCAGTGCCTTTACTAACCCACAGACTCCATATAATACTCAGAGTCAGGTTGGTAAAGGACCAGCTTACACGCCCACGCCTCCTATCAAAGACACTCCTCCTCGAATTAACACGACTGACCGACTCACTCCTCCAAAAGGTCCTAGCTCTAACCAAGCAAAAGACCTAGCCGAGGGAAATCACCAGTTCCCGGGAGGAAGATTCGACATTACAAAGGCATTAGAATAGACTGCCACCTCCATGACCTTGATGGAGGTCTTACTGAACTGTCCCGAGCAGAAGAAGTCTCTTCTAAAGCTCTTGGGAAACCCGGAAGCCATCAGCCATCCGCCCAAGACTGTCTCGTTCGAAGATGCTAACGTGGCTGTCTTCTAGGGGAACAATGAGGATCCTCCCTTCCTACTAGGCTTGAATATCCAAGGCAAAAATATACACAATTGCTTAGTAGACTCTGGAGCTTCAGGTAACATCATGCCCTTGTCCATTTTTCAGAAGCTCGGATTCCATCCCACCCCATCTAATGGTGCAGTAATCCAGCTGGATAAGACTACCGTGAAAATGGTGGGGGAATTGAAGAACATCCGGATACAGCTTATCCAGGACCCCAGGATAGCCAGCATAATTGACATCTAAGTGGTGGACATCCCAGAGACTTATGGGATGCTATTAAGTCGGAATTGGTCTAAGTCCTTGAATGGATACTTTTCGACCGACTTCACCCATTTATGGCTTCCCTGGGAAGGAGAATCAAATAAGATCTGGGTCGAAAGTGAACCCCAAATGAAACAGGCCCTTACCGAGGTTAGGAGGGTCAATGAGGTCTTTTTCTCTGAGACTTCCCTGGGGGTGTACCGACCCTTTAAAATCTTAACATTTAATTTCATCCCCGGGGAGGATCCCGCGGTGCTGCAGAGAGCCCAGGACCTAGAAGAAAAGATGAGAGTTGAGATTGACTCTCAAGGGGCCACAGCGACCCTTGCTACACTCCTATCTAGCACTTGGTGCTGAGTACACTATTAGAAACATTCAAAGCTCGAGTGTGGGCTCTGCCTTTTGGTTGCTAACCGACACCTCGATACCTTCCGAAATAAAGAACATATACCTGATTCCCCAGAGCCCAGTATTCCTATGATATGCACTCCTTTGGTGCCATCTCCCCGAGAATCCCAAATTCAAATGCCTCCGGAGGTAAACTCTACCTCCATGCCAGTAGTTCGGGAGGGACCCCCTAAATCTCCCAACAGTGATCCAAAGGCCACTCTCCCTCCCCAGCCCCAGACTACGAACAATGACTTATGGACCCTCAAGTTTGATGGGTCCTTATCCAAACAAGGCTACAGGGCTGGGGTAGAACTAATCAACCCATGAGGGAAGTCCTTCCTTGTGTCCTACAGACTGCAGTTCAACTGTACAAACAATGTCACAGAGTATGAGGCTTTGGTCCTTGGACTCTTATTTGCGTTAAGGAAAGGTGTCACCTGCCTCTGGGCTCTGGGTGATTCAAAGTTGATTGTTAAACAAGTCCAGAGTCAATACACATGCCATGACAAAAGGCTGGCCGCATACCGCAACCGGGCTTGGAGTCTTATTGAAGATTTTGATGCCTTTGGCATTGACCTCATTCCCCGGAGATGAAACTATGTCCTGGATGCCCTCGTCATTTCTGCCAGCACACTTGAGCCAATGGCCGGCTCGCAACTCTGGAAATTTTCACTTGAGATGGTCCCCACCCCATCCATTCCAGACAACGTCACCCACTTTCAGGTTTTTGAGGACGATCAGCATATCCTGGCCTTCATGGCAAATGTTGGCATCTTTGAAAACCAAATTGTGGAAGAACGAGACCATGACGATACTAGGCAGGGTGACGAAGACAATGGGATCATGGACCTACCTACTAACACCATCCTAAAGGGGATGGTTGCACTGGAATGAATCTTCGACTCGGATCCTCAGGCCCGGGAGAAGGTGTCATCTTCCTCCGAGGGAGGAAAGTTTGAAAAGGTAAACATCGGCCAGCCTGGTGAAGAAAAGATGATCCACATTGGTACCTTCTGTTCCCTTGAGGAGAAGGAGAAGATTCTCGTAGTTCTCCGAGAATACATCGATGTAATTGCATGGGGTTATGAAGATTTGAAAACATATGACACATCCATTATGACACATACTATTCCCTTGAAACTTGATGCTAAGCCCTTTCGGCAAAAGCAAAGACCGGTCAAACCCTTGATAGAGCCTATGATTCATCAGGAGGTAGAAAAACTGTTGTCAGCCTGGATAATCTTCCCAATCCGGCACACTACATGGGTTGCCAATCTAGTCCCTGTGAGAAAGAAGAACGTGAGATCCGCATTTGTGTGGATTTCTGAAACTTGAACGAGGCCTCCAAAAAGGATAATCACCCTCTCCCTTTGTTGGATGAGGTGTTACAGATAGTGAATGGATCCCAGATGATGTCCTTCTTGGATGGGTACTCTGGATATAACTAGGTCATGGTTAAGTATGAAGACAGAGAGAAAATGACGTTTACCACCAAGTGGGGAACGTTTGCATATAGAAGAATGCCCTTTGGTTTGATTAATGCAGGGGATACATTTCAAAAGGCCATGGACATTGCGTTCGAGGGCCTTGTGAATCAGTACATAATCATCTACATGGATGACTTGACCATATTTTCCCAGGATAGGCGTGACCATTCTGCCCATCTCGCTCAGATCTGTGAGAGATGTCGCCGGTATGGAATATCCCTCAACCCCAAGAAGTGCATTTTCAGGGTCACTAAGGGAAAGTTGCTCGGACATATCGTCTCTGAGAAAGGCATATCCATAGACCCTGATAGAGTCGAATCATTATTGAACTTACAAATGCCTGGCAGCAAGAAAGAGATGTGATCCTTCGTCGGAAAGATTAATTTCGTCCGGCGGTTCATCACCGGATTCGCAGGATTAGTCAAACTGCTCAATGAGATGATGAAGAAGGATACCAAGATTGAGTGGAGTCCTGAAGAAAAGCGAGCGTTCACCCAGATCAAATAGGCATTAACGGAAGCACCTGTCCTGGCTAGTCTAGACTATTCCCTTCCATTTTACATTTACTCCTTTGCTTCGCTGCATTCTGCCACGGCAGTGTTGACTCAAAAGGTTGAAGGGGAAGAACGACCAATAGCTTTCATGAGTTCCCTCTTCAAGAATGTCGAAGTCCGATATTCATCACTAGAAAAATAGGCCTTTTCTCTAGTTCGTGCCATGAATAAATTCTGGCATTATATTCTCCGGAGCAAGGTGCATGCTATCATTCTGGACCAGGCCGTCAAGTCTCTGCTAATGCAGAGTGAATTGGGTGAAAGACGGGGGAAATGGATGGCCATCCTCCAGGAATATGACTTAGAAATGCAGCCCATGAAGATAGTCTGGGGCCAGGGACTAAGTCGAACGATGGCAGAAGAGACTCCTCGCATAGAATGTCAAAATTACAGAGTGGAGTCTATTACCTAAGACCCGTGGTATACCGATTTGGTATATTTTCTACTAAATAATAAATGCCCGGAGGGACTACCTCCCCATAAACGTCGTGCCCTACGGATGAAAAGTGCCCACTTCATGATCAAAAACTTCACGCTCTACCACAGAAACTATGAGGGAGTGTACCTCCGGTGCATCGACAGAAACCAAGCTATAAATGTGATTAATGAATTCCATGGGCAGTTTGGAACTGGGCATGGCTTAGCCGACGCCACTGCCCATCAAATCCTTCAGGCCAGATACTATTGGCCTTGTATATTCAAGGATGTTTACACTCATGTTAGGAAATGCCACACTTGCCAAACTGTGGCGCATCGCGAGCGTAACCCGGTTATGCCTTTACAACCAGTCTTCGAGGCTAGGCCCTTCACCCAGTGGGCATTTGACTTCATCAGGGAAATCAACCCCAACTCATCTGCCAATCACTGATACATTCTCACTGCTACTGATTACTGCACTTGGTGGTCTGAGGCTATACCATGCAAAAACAACACGATAGACGTAGTCATCAAATTCTTGGAAGAAAACATCGTCACAAGGTTTGGAATGCCCTTTTCCTTGGTATGTGACAATGGTCCGATGTTTTCTTCGGTGTAGTTACTCGAATGGACCTACAATTGGAGGATCACTTTAAAGTTTTTCAGCAACTATTATCCCCAGGGGAACGGCATTGCTGAATCAACAAATAAAAATCTACTTGAAGTGATCAAACACCTGCTAGAATAGAATTCCTGGGATTGGCATCAAAATTTAAAATTTTCCCTCTGCGCGGATCGCATTCGTGTCAAGGCCACCCTGGGAACATCCCCGTTCCATCTGGTTTATGGTCAGAACCCTGTATTCCCGATTAACTTACAGATCCTAGTTTTACAGTTTATGCAGGAATTTAGCAACAAGGACAACATCGTGGAGGTTCGGCTCTTAAATCTAGTGCGAATAGAAGAATAGCGAGACGCAGCCCTTGAACATTTTGCACGTCATCAAGCAATGGTAAAATGATGGTTTGATAGAAGAGCCCAATACAAGGATTTTCAGATTTCGGATCTAGTCCTGTTGTGGGACAAGGCCCGAGAAAAGAAAGGAAAGCATACCAAGTTCCAACAGCTCTGGCTTGGACCATACCTAATCTCAGAAATCTATGGGGAAAATACTTACCACCTTAACACCTTGACTGGTGAACCTGTCCCATTGCCTGTTAATGGACAGTTTCTCAAACACTACTTCGAATAGGGTAAGTTTGTCCAAACTTGTATTTTATGTAAAGCCCTCTACTTGTAAATATTTCTTCTGGGTGCCTCGTTGCGAGGTACCCCATCTTGTAAATAGCCTTATCGGCTGCCCCCCAGGGCAGCCCTCTTTTGGTGTTTTTGTTTTCATTTTTTTGGTTTTCTCCCGGGTCCCGACGTTTTGTTCTGTCTTGTAGGAATTGGAATGCTTCGCATAACTCTGGTTTTCGGTATGATGTTTACGGCATGGTGAACTTTAGAATCTATCTTTAGCATAATGGAGCCGACCCGGCCTCCGGGATTGTTTCACAGGATGTGGCACATTTTGAGCGATCTCCATCGGGTGTTGTATCCGGCAGTCTGGCAATCAGTGAACATTAATAATATAAGGAACAAGTAATCAGACACGCTGAGGGTAGATCGGTTGTACTGGTTGGTTGACCCAGGTCTGAAACTTTAAGGAATTATTTCCAGGTCTGGAGTTTTATCCCCTCTTCAAACATCTAAGTATAGGTGGACAAGTGAAAGAAGTACCGCCATTAAAATTAGCTAAGCTTAAGTTTAATGGTGAAAGAAGTACCGCCTTCCCACCTAGAAAGAAACAAAATATTAAGAAAGAGGAAAACGGGACGAAACTCTGGTCTCCAGGAGAAACGAGCAAATTGATGACTGGTTCGATATAATTAGTGCCTCTTCTCTACTCCTCCCAAAGGTCATCAGCTTGATTTCCTTCCAAAGCACACATGACACCACTGATGAAGGGCTATGGACTGGATCTTTTGTGGTTGGGTTCCCTCAGATATGTTTCTCTTTGCCTATCAGATGCCTCGGGAAGTGGCTTGTTCCAGTTTTGCTAACCAGAGATTCTGTAGTTCTCAAATGCGCTAAGACATTTGTCCTAGATAGTCGCCATTTGTTATGCCCTGCATCCCCGTCCCTACATTTTGTGTGCAAAATGTTGGGTCCCCCTTTTTTTCTTCTTCTTCTTTTGTTTGTTTTGTTGTGGCTCTTGCCTTGTCTTTCTCCCTTTGTTTCCTTTCTCCGAGGTTTTCTTCCCCGTTGTTGTGTTTTGTTTGGTTGGTTTCTCGTCTCCGGGACTCCGGTCCCAGAGGTCGTTCTTCGTTGGGAGCTAGATTCCAGACTCCGAGATTCTTCACTACGATGTTCTTAAGGTCATCATCACGGCGAATCCCCAGGCTTGGGGTCCAGAGGTTTACTTGTTCGGAGATTGCCGAAAGGAGGTGGATTGCCCTTTTTACCACGGGTATAAATAAAAATTATCTGTCACTTTCACATTTATCGCGATTAAAACACTCAAGCACTCAGAGTGATTTTAGAGTGATTACAGAGCGATTTGCAGAGAGTTAACTATAATCAGTGCTTAACACTTCCATCCTTTTCAGGCAATTTTGAGTGCTTCGTGACGGTGGGTTGTGACCGTTTGGCGACAATAGCTGTTGCAGAGCTCATGTGGTAACTTCCTCCTTTCCTCCACCTTTCGGCATTCTCAGGTTGGTATCTTTGTTCCCGTCGTCTTTGTTTTCTTTTCGTTTGTCTGGTGT
This sequence comes from Thuja plicata, assembly GCA_018584345.1. Lineage (NCBI taxonomy): Eukaryota > Viridiplantae > Streptophyta > Pinopsida > Cupressales > Cupressaceae > Thuja > Thuja plicata. The sequence continues at coordinate 47,395 of MU227858.1, forward strand.
TTCTTCTGTCTTGTTTTCATTTGTTGTCCTTCGGTTCGGTTTGTTTTATTTTCTGGTTTTGCCACCCGTTGGTGGGTCAGCTTTCCCAGAGGGTTGTCCACCCTCTACGCGGAAGTAGTTGGTTTGTAAGATAGTGTAGATAGTTGTTTATACTTTGCGCCTTGCCTGGTTTCCCGCTGATGTCATTCTGCGGTGTATATATGTGTATATTTATGTATATTTGGTGTATATATTCCTTCGTTCTCATGTATATATCCCTCAAATTTCATGTATATCCTTCCAGGTAGCTTAGCTAGGTGGCCGAGTTGCTTGTGTTGCTGGTTTTCTGCCCATAAATTCATTTCGGGGCAGAAAACCACCTGTTTGAAACTCGGCTCTCGACCGGTTTCAAATAGGCAATTTTCTCTCTCCTCCATGAAACTAGCTAGACCCTCATTTATGTCCCATGCGCGCAATCAATTTCATCCAAGTGGCCTTCACTTTTCGCGCGTTCGGACAGTTGGCTCTGCCGTCATCGCCATAACTCCTATTTAATACCTATGCACATGGTGCCCACGTGGGCTTGATGAATTGCCTTTTTATACGACCTCACCAATGGTTACTTCTTCGGGCTCTGGGTCTCCTACCACTATCTACCCCGTGTCTTTACCAAGTGTGATAAAATTATCGGACCCGGACGTTCAGTCAATCTTAAGTTTATGTAATGCGTGTGCTTTTCGGGTTTTCTCTGAATGAAACTAACTTTTCAGGAAAAGGAGGCATCACGGTGGTAAGATTCTCGGACCCTAGAATATTTTTTTGTTAATACGTTTTGACGGTCGCTTTACATTGCAGGTTTCCGGAGTTCACTTTCCAAGCATGTCTGAAGCATCTGCATCCTCTCGACCCAGAAGTCCAGAGCTACCTTCCACGATGGCTACCAGGGCGGCGGTAAAATCCAAAATGGAAAAGGCCCTGGAGAAAATGCCCCTAACCATGAAGTTCATGCAAGACAGTGTTATTATGGGCTGAAAGATTGAGTCCAAAGTTAAACTGATTACCGACACCAGTGTCGAGATATGGTTAGAAATGCAGGCCTTAGTGAAAATCATGTACATCCAGTGACAGGCTGGAGATTAGCTGGCAATCAATGTTGGGGACTCTAGAATCCTTAAGGCAGCTTGTTTCCCATGCTCTGTACAATCTCCGAAGCTGATCCTTACGCTGGCCGCCAATTACAACTCTTCTATTCACGCTGTTATGCTCACAGCCGTAGAACCAATCAGGTACCCCACTCCTCTGGTATCCCTCGACCCTGACACATTCTAGGCGAGTCTGGGGATCCCTCAATTCACCAAGGCTTCTGTGGTTACAAGGTCAGATGCCTTAGCCCAATTCACACAGTTGGAGGATGCCGCCCGGGTATACATGAACACCCATTGGCTCAAGGTTCCAAAGAGGGACCCTAAGAGGATGAAGATAGAGATTCTCCGAACTGAGTTTAAAGAGAGCATTCAGATGGGAATGATAGCGTTGGCTCGGGTCTTTGGGCAGCCCTCTGCCCAAGAATTCACTAAATGGATGTATTACTTCCTCCTCGGCATCTCCACCAAGGGAGGATACTTCGACTGGGCAGCTATAATTTTCAACCATGTCAACTCTCAGTTCCTGCAAGTGAACAGGAAGAAGAAATTTTACATGAGTTCTTATGTTTTATGGGCCCTGGCGCAGCAGAGGCCCCACGCCCTTCGGCTACTTACAGACAGCGTGCTCGGGATTGGCCCGGGACAAAAGGCACCGTGGGACCATTTCTCACAGGTTCAATGGGAGGCCAGCTTCACCAGTTTTTGCCAGGTAAACGATGCGTTCATTTACTATCACCTACTGACACCCACCTAGGATGCAGGATACTGCCTATCCTCAGAGGCGATGAATTTGGTCGAGAGTTATGGACACTACTACATCCATTTCCTACAACACACTTACATTAGGGTCACCGGCTTCTCCGGGAAACCCTACTTGTTGCCCAAACACTGTGGGGACAAGATCGTGCTCTTGGAATACTGCAAGCAAATAATGGAGGTGCATGCACTCTTTGCCTTGAAGAAGATACCCAATATTCTGTTCCCAATCACCTTTGGGAAATACTCATGCAGCCTGGCCGCCGCAAAGGAGACGGATAAAAAATTGAAAAGCTACAACTTGGAGGAATTTTACTTGGCATGAAAGAATTTTGATCCGCACAGTAAGATTGCAGCGACACTTCCTCAGGCTTCAGAGCCCCATCACATCCATATGGAGGATTTGTGGGCAGATTTCCAAGATGATGCGGAGGTGCGGAGCCAGCACTACGTCAGGATGACGGCAGACATGATGCAAAAGTTGAAGCTCCAGAGGTTTCCGGAGGACTTCTCAAACGCTGCCCCCACTATTGATCCCAGTACGAGGCAAAGGGGATCGATACAATGACCCTCCCACTGGTAAATTGGGATGCCTAGGAAGGGCCTACAATTGAGGACTTCACTCGAGAGGTGGTCGAATAAAGTCATGCATACTTTAAAAGCGTGTGCCCCAAAAGTGCTCACCGAGCGGCCCAGCCAGCACCAAAATTGACTCCGGGGGCCGAGACTTCTTCGCAGAGAGTAGATAAAGGAAAAGGGATAGATATGACCCCTCCTACGTAAGAAGTCCCCATAAAAGAATAGATAAAGCAGTCAATGGAAGCCTCCTAACAAATGAGGGAGAAATTAATCACACGGATGGCCACTCCAGTACTAATGGCCGGGCCAATTCGTCCCTCTTCCTCCCCATTGCTGGCAGCCTTAATGGTGAAGGCGACGGGGGTGGATCGCACAGAAGAAACAACAATAAGGGATAAGGGGCCACCCTTGGTTACTCAAAGAAAGAAAAGGCTTAACAAAAAGCCTAAGGTAGAGCCGGGGTTGGGAACGTCCCAGACCCAACAAGTAGAGATCCTCTCTTCCAGTTCCCCGGAGTCGGAGAAGGAAACAGAGCCTATCGAAGTCCCGGACAGTCCCCCTATGTAGGAGGAATTTGATGATGTCTTTACAACTGACGAGTTCAGAAATCTAGAGGGGGACAACAGACAAACGGAGACAGAATTCCTGGAGGTAGAGAAAGAAGCTGTAGAACAAGAAGCCACGGAGCGAGAACCTGCACAGGAGCAGGAGGAACAGATAAAGGAAAAAGAACCAGAGCCGGAGATTGCCTCCGAGGCTCAGGAAATACAGAGTCCACGGGTGGACCAACAAAGGCAGGATGGACAAACGACATCTGCTAGGGGAACCAGACCTTTGGGAATAACCGTAACCTCAGCCGCCACGTTCCAAGCACCACTCCCAGGAGCGACCTTTGGGCAAGTAATTACCATGGCCCAAACTTTGAATCTCGACTCAGTACCTCCCCTACTGCCACAGGATGTGCCAGCAGAAGAAGAAACCCCGACGGTAGAGGCCGAGCAACAGGGAGAGAAACACGAAGAGGAAATCCCCGAAGAAGCCAACAAAAGTCCAAACAAAGCGATAGATACAGGGGACAACGCTAAGGAGGTGGATGTTGCTGAGGAAGGTATTGCTAATGAAGATGACACAGGGAAAGGGACGGATGAGGTCCACACCACTGAGGAGCAACAGCCGCAAGACACTGGGGAAGAACCAAGGGAATAGATTCTGGCAGAAAAGCCACCCCTGTCACCTCAGTGGTTAGTAGAGAGAAGATAAAGAAAATCTCCATCCACTCCCGGAA
>MU227858.1:51188-78025 GCA_018584345.1 Thuja plicata
CTGAGGAGCAACAGCCGCAAGACACTGGGGAAGAACCAAGGGAATAGATTCTGGCAGAAAAGCCACCCCTGTCACCTCAGTGGTTAGTAGAGAGAAGATAAAGAAAATCTCCATCCACTCCCGGAACTCCTCTCTCCCTGGCCGAAATGATGGCTCAGGTCCAGGCCCCACCGAAGGCCAAGAAAGCCCAGACGGTTCATACTCTTTGAACCGGGCCGGGCGGAGAAACAATTTCCATTATGGCGACACCTCCCCCAGGCGCCGATGAAGCAACCATAGAGCCTGGAGATTACAGCATTATAGAGGTATCACTAGGAAAAAGGGAAAAATAGGGCGAGGTGGATTTGCTGAAGGAGGCAGCTAGGGCAGTAGAGGCCCGTTATGAAAAGGAAGCCCAAAGGCTCAAAGTAGAAAAGGTGAAAAATGAAAACCTTATGGGGTTGCTTACCGAGCTAGCTCGACCTATCAACGCCGCTCCTCTGGAGGTTTCCACCTCTAAAAATTTACCGCAGAGCGACATAGACTCCCTGCGAATTATGAAGAAGAAGGCCCAGGCAGTCGATGAGTGGGTCGCCCTACAAATAGGAAACACCCGACATTTCCTGGTGTCCACCCTCCCAGACTTATATACGGCCTGACATGTTATACACCAGGAAGAGACTCTTATTGACCTGTAGGAGGGTGATATCAAGAATTATCAAGCATGGAAGGTAGAGCTTGAGGAACTCCTTGGCCTGGGAGAGGAAATGATTTCTGAATCAGGAATTCTAGGGGATGAATCATTTGATTTTGTGACGACCCAACACTCCAGACTTGACCTCACATTAGAGGTAACCAAGCAACTGGTAGGGACTCTACAAGATAAAGTCAATATAGTAAAATATTCTTTCAATTTATACAAGTCTTTTGTAGCAAAGACTTCCGGGGCTGACCCCCTTAGTACAGATACATGCACGCCCGAGGATTCAGTTTTGGGGAGTTTTGATGAAATGATGAAGTCCCGGTATCAATTCCCGGAGGGGATAGATGGTGCCCAAATGACAAAATTAACTCGCATGGTGCTTAGTGGTCACGACAGGGAAAAAATGGCCGATGAATTTAAGGAGAATGTTCCAGACCTAGGGGAACAAATTAAAGTGGCTAAGTACCGAAGGCCGGCTTAAGGGATATCAACGAAGATGGTATTTCCCGCCTCCTCCAAGCTTTCAATGATAATAAACAACCTTGAGCTTTCTCCGGAGGCCGGAGAAAACTCAAACATTGGGTATTCTTTATTTTTGGAACATAAGTTCCCGGATCCCAGAGTCTCGAATCCCAAATTTTGTATTCTTTCAAGTGATCCATGTCCCAGCCCCCGAGGCCGACCGGTCACTTTCAGAGGTGGTTAATAAAGGCTGTCAGAAGGTGGTTGGATACATCAAGAGGGCATCGACTCAATAGTTGGTTTTCTGATAGTGGTCTTCTTGAGGCGCCGTTCAGAGGTACACCTAGTGCATTGGAGATGGGGCGCCACATTTCCCATTTATGAGACATGTAGCCTTGATCCCCGGGGGACCCACTTTCTTCCTTCTCCTTCTTGGCTCTCTTCTCAAGGCTGATTCTTCTGCTGTATTTTTGTCTCATTCTTCTGACGTGACAGACCTATTTCGTCTCAAGGTCTTTTGTGGGGTGGCACAGGTAGTACCAGCCCCCAGATATTGTATTTTATTAAAGTGATGTAAAATAGGGTTAGGGTTAGAAGAGAGTTGTATAAATAGCCAGACCGACCCATTTCCAAGGGTTGGCGAAATTGATGATTTTGTTGTCCACAGTAATAGAAAGGTGATTTCTCATTTTAGTTGGAGAGCTCAATGCTCCATGGTTCTGTTTTCAATAGTTAGACGCTCCCCTAGAGCCATTATTGTATCACGCACCAGTGCTTGCTGGAAGAGACATTAATGAAGAAGGGAGAATTCCTTGCAATGATGTTGTTGGCATTCTTGCTTCTGAGTTAATGGTATTTCATGTTTCATGTTCTTTGTCTTCTACTTTGATATGTTAAATAGATCAATGACCTCTTTTCCCTCGCTACTGATAAAATACTAGCTGATGGTTGTGTATTTTTTCGGTATTTAGTGTAGTATGTCAGAGTATTATTGATGTTCCAGACGTTTAAACATGACTATAGTTAGATGAAGTGTTTCTAACCCTGTAGGATCTTTTTCATTTTATTTGCTAAGTGTAGAATGCTAGGGGAAACCTTACCTTATTGAATCTCCGGAGAGAACGAGTTTAAGAAACCAGCTATCCCCCTCGAAACAGTCACTTCTCCCAACCGAGCCCCGCACTGTCGTGACCCGACACCCAGGTGCTTGGAGGCCCAGGGAGTCTAACTTCCCCGGATAACCTTTACAGGTGGAGTTGACCGATACCTCCGGTACCCGGTGACAACTTATGACTGTTGGCAGACCCGGTCAGCAAAACCCCGTCAACAAAGCCATTGAGTAGAAATCTCTAGGTAGTGAGATTAATAGAGGGTTGATAAAATTGATTCCAAAGGATGTAGAAAGGGCACTAATTAAGAGCTGAATACCTATTACACTTCTCAATTTTTCCTATAAGATATTGGCCAAAATGCTAGCCAAGAGGTTTGAAGACATACTTCCCCATGTGATTTCTCCAAGAGAAACTAGTTTTTTAAGGGCCGATACATCCTAGAAAACTTACTCACTTGTTGGGAATCCATGAGCTGGGTAAGAGGCTTTGACTAGAAAGTGTGTATGATGTTATTAGACTATGAGAAATCATATGATAGGATTGAGTGGGGATTTATATTTATGATGCTAGATAGCATGAGATTTCCCAAGTTTTTCTACTAGATGATTAAGACGTTGATGAATGATGCCAAGGATTCGGTGGAAGTAAATGGGAATAGATCAGAATATTTCATGTTATCTAGATCTGTGAGATAGGGTTGTCCTCTTACTCCAAATCTTTTGGTGATAGTTTCAGATGCCTTATACTACTTGTTGAGAGACAACTCTCTTTCCCTAGGGTTAAAGGTGTTAAATTACTCAATGGGGAATGACCTAACTAGCATCCAATTTGCACATGATACAACTATATTAATGAAATTAGAAGAAGGCATGCAAGGAACTAATGGCAAAATTGGACCTAATTTGTGATGCCTTAGATGTTGGAAAGTGATATTTCTGGTATGATATGAGACACTTGAGGGTTTTCATTTATGGCAACACATATGATATAATGATCGCTTGGATTCAAGTACAGTTTTGGAGATACAACCTTCAAAATGACTAAGTATAGAAACATAAGTACAAAATATAACATTATTGTTTTGGATAGTGAAGATGATATATGATGTTTAATGACTTGCGAGCTTAGAGGAAGACACTACGGGATATGTGTGACCTTCAGTTAAGTTCTCTTGTGTTTTGGTTTTGATTGCAGAGAGTTAGAGTGTTTTGAAGACATGCAAAGACAGTAGAATAGTGAAACAAAGAAGTTGAATAGTCGCGATGATTGAGGGAGTATAAGGTCGAATCCAAACATGCTATGTTGGATTATTATTATGAATTACCTATAATTTGATAGTATAAGAGCGGCGACATTGTATTTACTTTTTCTATAAGTATTTATTCTATTTTGTATTGTATTTGAGAGCCGACTAGATGATGATATATATATATATATATATATTTATATTTATATATATATATATATATATGAAGAACATTTTGTAAAGAGAAAAAGGTAGAAGAGAAAAAGAGATATTAGAGATGACTGATGGCAGATGCGAGATCAAAGGTTGACGGATATTATTGAGAGCTACAAATGGAACTATCTAAGCATTGGCGATGCTTGTTTTTGTTCATTACTGAGAACACTGTGTAACATAAGTATTGATTGTAAGAGATGTAAGCTTAGTGTACCCCTAACATGGTGTTGTATACCTTTAAGAAGGAAATGTACTATGTATTACTCAACTCCTAACATGGATAGGTCTCCTAACAGGGAAATTATACTTTAGTGCATGCTTTTGGGTACCATCCCCACCAGGGTTTTCCCTTGGCCAGGGTTTCCTCGACAACAAATAATGGTGTAATGAGTTGCATGTTATTTGCTTATGTTATTTTCATTGCTAAAATCATATGGTTTATTTGGAATTGGTTTAAGTTTAATTTAAAGTGTAGTAATACTAATTCACCCCCCCTCTAAGTATTACTTAATCCTAACAATTGGTATCAAAGTTGTTGTCCCTTGAAGAGAAAGTTTAAAAACTTAAGGGAGATCAAGATGGATTCTGTAAGTTTGGAAGAAAACTTTGAAGCAGCACAAGTGAAGACCTTGACAAAGAAAAAGTAGAGAATGGCGACTTGAGATTCAAACTAAGAAGAGATGAGGTATTCATTAAGAAACTAAAAGATCAACTTGAACTTTCCAGGATTCAAAAATAGGATCTTATGGTTCAGATAAAAGAGGATTCAGACAATGATAATTTAGATCAGATGAAACAACTTGAATAGGAGAATGATACTCTAAAGCTTAATCATGAAACATTGGCTAAAGAGATTTGACAAGAAAAGGATGCTAAGAATAAAATTGGAGAAGCTTTGAAGGATGTTAATATTCTTATGAAAGAGATGAAGATTGAACTTAACCATTACAAGAACAAGTACCTAGAATTAGAGAAATATAATCAAATCATTAAAGGTGAACTGGTTGAAGCAAATAAATATATTGAGAGAATTCACATGAGCGGTGACTTGATAGATGAACAAAGAGATAGAAAAAAATCCTAAAGGAGATATGACTGGTGTTGGCTTCAATGAAGTTGAATGTTCTAAGAATCAAGAAGAAAAATATGATGCAAAGACTGATGGAGAGAAACCTATCCTTGAAGAACCTAAAGAACATATCAGACCTTTCAAAGGTAGATATTTTGGGTGTAACAAGATTAGACACATGAAGAGATATTGCAGGGATAAAGCCCCTTTCAAATATTTTTCTGGTTATTGTTTTAATTTTCATGCATATGGGCACAAGAAAGCAGAATGCAGGAAACCTGATCTATCTAGATATAGACAAAATAACATCAGAGGAGAATCAACCGTTAAAACCACATGTTACAAATGTAATAACCTTGGGCACATTGTAAGGTATTGTAAGTTGCAGGTAAATTAGAATAGACCTCCTCCTATATGCTACAAATGTAACAATCCAAGGCATATAGAAAAGTTTTGTAGGTATGATAGAGTAGACAACAAAAGAGTACCACCTCCTATGGATGCAAAGAGGAATGACAGTGATACTGGTAAGAGTCTTGCAGAATACAAAAATGAATTTGACAATTGTTTCAATAAATAAGAAGATAACAACAGTGGTAAGGTATGGGAATTCAAATAGTCAAATGAGATATTGGTTCAGGGAGAGACAATAGATGATACTGAATCTTCTCCTGATGCTAACAAATTTGAATTGACCTAAATGGCCGAACATGGCCTTAGTGGGAGCATTGGATGAAGATACCAGATTATATCTAGCCCCTAATTTTGAGGAGTAAGCTCATGCGAGCTTAGTTATAGTGTATGAAAACATTATGGAACCTAGATCTGTGATCGTAACATCTGAAGATTCATATTTCGTGATCCTGAGATTCGTGATTGACTAGACAGTGTGAGAAGTTGAGTTTATTGGGTAAAGTGTATTTTCTCACTTAGCGATGAATAAAAGGCATCTAGGTTACTTATTTCTTCACCATTTGAAGAGAAACGACCAGGGAGAGCAGAGTGTAGAGCTTATTAGTCTACCAAGTAGCCACATTGCGTGATTGATCGAAGCGAAAGTTCATATTTTTGTGTGTTTAAGGTATTTAGACTATCTAATCAAGAAGAAGTTATGGATGTACCATTTATTTATGATGTTGTGGATATACCTAGATATAAATTCAAGAAACGTCAATTTAAGTCTTGTGAAGACGACCCTAAAGGAGTTGTTTCCCAAACACCACACAATGTCTTGCACGTAGAAGACATTAGGGATTATATACATTGCAAATATGAGATATTGGGAGATGATGAGATTGCTACCAAAATGGGAGACATGTTAGGTGATGATGGTAAAATGAAGAATGAGTTCAAACACCTAGAAAACCTAAGCATTATGAAAATGATGGACTTGTATGAATTCAACGAAGAAGAATGGTTCAAAATTATACTTAGTAAAGTTCATGACCAATTTATTTGGATAGGGGAGCAACCTGTTAAGATCAGTAGTCAGTTGATTCATGACATAACTGGGTTAGACAACACTGAAGTTATCCCTGTAGCAGAAAAGAATATAAAGAAACAAGTTGAAACCCTAACACATTCAAAATGGGATAAGCGAGCAATGACAGTGAATGACATTTTCCTATAGGAAGTAAGACTTGTTACAATGATACTTGGATATAAACTTTACTACAACAGTAGACCTGATTTAGTCTCAGCAAGAGTTATTATGACGGCTTATAGGATGGTAAAAGAAAACACTACATTTAAACCCATGCAAGGTTAGCTGGCACAACAATGTTTAGAAAATGTGATGTTAATCAAGAAGGATAAATCTATGGATTTTAGATTTGGCTCACTTCTAGTTCACATGTATATCCAAATTGAGCATAAGCTCCCTTAAATGCACCCTAGAGCATGGAAAGACAACATACCCACTGGTATTGAAATATCACAGAGTTACAGAAGACAAAACAATACATGGGTGGATGGAGAACTATTTGGGATGACCAAAATACTTCAGAGGTAAATGAAAGAAAGATTCAAAATTCCTGAAGAGTTGGTTGAGAGATATAAGGATACAATTTGTTTCATGGTTGAAACTGATTGTGTTTTTTTTGAATCATTTGTACCAATGAAACAATGGTGTTACACTATGGGCTATGAGGTCAGTTCAAAATTTTTAATCGTGCAAGTTGAACATGTGTTGGCATCTGAATTTGATACATCTGAGGAGAGATGGGGCACATATGAAGAGAAATCGTCTAAATTTAGAGAATAGAATACTAGAGGTATGAGGAAGAGAGGAGTAGAAAACATAATCCATGACTGTGCAACTAAGACAAGAATAACTAAAGAGGAGATGAGAGAAGTAAGGAAGAAGATAGCAGAGAGATCTTTTGGGTTGGTAAGCACTGCTACTGCAGCCCTTCCACCTCCAGAAACTGAACAGGTGATTAGTCCACTTTCTATAGTGATAGATGTATCTACACCCTCACCACCATAGAAGAAATTGAAGGAAGAGACAACAAATCTTGTACCTTAGAGAAACACAAGATCCACTAAACTAGATTCAACTCCCAAGGAACAGAGGATTGAAGGAGAAGAGAAGAAAGTTGAAAAAGAGACCACAAATGAAAGACATTTATGATGCTAGAGAAAAGAGCTATTGAGCAAGGGAAGCTTGTCTCGTTGGATAAATACTATGACAGGTATGAGGTATCTGAAAAACTAGTGATTGAGGACATAGTAATTAATCATCTACTTGTTTCCAAGAAGAATCTATTAGAGATAGAGGGCATTATAACTGATTGTATGGTAAACTGGAGATTAGAAAAAAAAAATTGCACTTATAGAAGATGAGGCGATTATGATTCAAGCTATTGAGGATATGTTGATAGTAGTTTATGTACAAGAGAGAGAAATAATACTTTAAGAACTCAAACCTTTGTTGAGAAAAAAGGCAAGATTAGTGAAAATTATGGGCAAAAGATATGATGAAATCATAGAGGATACTCAAAAGGAATTAGATCAGATACATATGAGAAATATTCCTTAGAAAACTTCACCTCCTAAATATACTATGCCTACACCTATAGGAATTGGAGAGATCTCTAAGGCAGTTGAGGCAAATGTTGAGAGAAGCAAAGTGAGTATTGACAAACAAGTAGATTTCTAAGTTTCTGGTGTGTCGGTGACCCTTGACACTTCACTTGATGAAAAAGACCCATTTGAAGGAAACATTGATAATATAGTGGCAGATGTAGAAGATGGACAACAAGAGGAAGAGCAGAAAGAAGAATCAAAACAAAGAGATGAGATAAATACAACAAAAGAAGAAGAGGTAAGAGTTGAGGTAAAACATGAATTAGACACATCCACTAATCTATTGTTGGAAAGAAAGGATAAATCTATAAGCATATATGTTGATAGTATAGATAAGGTTGAACTGATGAGACTATCCTTCATCGCATTCACAAAGGCAAAAGAAAGATGTAAGCAGAAAGGAGACAAAAAGGCTAAGGTAATCACTAGAGCAATTGATAATGTGAATAAACTACTTCCAGTACCTATTGGTTTTCAAGGAAAGGTGATGCAAAGAATCTGAATATGGCACTAGATGATTTTGATAGTCACTATGAGTCTTTAGTGAATATCAGTGAAGAGAAGGCAGAGGAAAGATATCTCTAGAGAAGAAGTTGAAGAAAGTATGCTAGTCTATTTCATGGGACTTGGGCATTCTGAGACCAGTTACATCAAAAGCCAAAGTTGTGTCACACATGGAAGGATGTTATACAACTATTGTATGAGCCCTATCAGACACATTTAGAATATTGAAGACATTATCGTGAAGGACAAGGATAATCTAAATAGTATGATGGATAGTTGTGAGACCTCCTCACAATCTATAATGGAGATGGACAGAGAGGTATTAAAGATTTATGATAAGATGAATTTCTTAGATATGGAGAAAGGGAGAGTAATGACAAGATTTGGTTTTTTGAAGAGTCTAATCACTCCCAAGCTATCAATTCTTGAAGTTCATCTATTTGATATAGCGAAGACTGCAGATTCACTGACAAATTCTATGCCCATGGAGTTAAAGGCAGCGGAGAATTCATCCTATGCACTGAATGGACTAATACATGTTAGTCACTTGTTGATAGAGTCATGGAATGCAGAAGTGAAGATCATGGAAGATTCCTTTTAAGATGTTCTTAAACTGGTGAGCAAGCACTAATTCTACATTCTTGTAAATTTTGAGTACACCTATGCCATTGTTTTAAAAGGGGGAGAAGAGAAGAAAAATGAGAAAAGCAGAAAAGAAAGAAAAAGAGAGAACAGTGAGTTGAAACACTTAGTCATTTTTCGCTAAGTGTTTCCATCAATGCCAAAGGGAGAGATTGTTGGCAAGTGATGTTTTTGGTATGATATGAGACACTTGAGGGTTTTCATTTATGACAACATAGATGATATAATGATCGCTTGGAGTCAAGTACATTTTTGGAGATACAGTCTTCAAAATGACTAAGTATAGAAACAAAAGTATAGAATATAACAATATTATTTTGGATAACTAAGATCATATATGATGTTTTATGACTTGCGAGCTTAGAGGAAGACACTATGGGATATGTATGACCTTCATTTAAGGTCACTTGTGTTTTGGTGTTGATCGCAGAGAGTTGGAGTGTTTTGAAGACATGCAAAGATAGTAAAATGGTGAAACAGAGTAGTTGAACACTCGCGATGATTGAGGGAGTATAAGGTTGAATCCAAATGTGCTATGTTGGATTTTTATTATGAATTACCTATAATTTTATAGTACAAGAGTGCTGACATTGTATTTACTTTTTGTATAAGTATTTATTCTATTTTGTATTGTATCTGAGAGCCGACTAGATAATGAAAAAGATATATATATATATGAACATTTTGTAAAGTGAAAAAGGTAGAAGAGAAAAAGAGATATTAGAGATGAATTATGGTAGATGTGAGATCAGAGGTTGAAAGATATTGTTGAGAGCTACAACTGGAACTATCTAAGCATTGGTAATGCTTGTTTTTATTCATTACTGAGAACACTTTATAACATAAGTATTGATTGTAAGAGTTGTAAGCTCAATGTACCCCTAACAGGGTGTTGTATACCTTTAACAGGGTTGATATTCCTTTAACGGGGAAATGTACTATGTAATAATCATCTCCTAACAAGGCTAGGTCTCCTAATAGGGACATTATACTTTAGTGCATTCTTGTGGGTACCATCCTCACCGGGGTTTTCCCTTGGCCAGGGTTTCCTTGACAACAAATAATGGTGTAATGAGTTGTGTGTTATTTTCTTATGTTCTCTCAATTGCTGCAATCATATGGTTTATTTGGAATTGGTTTAAGTTTAATTTAAAGTGATGTAATACTGATTCACCCCCCTCTTAGTATTACTTAATCCTAACATCAGGTAGCAAGGCATCCCTACCTAAATCCATTATGCTTGGGTGGAATGACCACCCTCCGAATTAGTGTGATAGATTATCCTTATCCTGGGGAGGACCTAATCACCTAGTTAGATATAGGGGCATCCCCTTCTCCATTAACCCAGATTTGAGATAAATATGGTAATGGATCAAAGGTAAAATTGATAAAAAGCTTGGCAAATGGAACACTCACTACCTCTCCCTGGCTGGCAGATTCCAAGTATGCTAGAAGATTTTGTATTCTTATACAGTTTACTACACTTTAGCATAGCTTTTCAATCAATCCTAATTTAATTATATCCAAAGAAAGATTAGAGAGTTCTTATGGTGGATTGGAATTGAAGGACTTGAAAACTCAAGGGATTGCTCTATTTGTAAAATAGATTGCTAAGTTTGTACAGGGGGAGGAACCCTAGAAGGTTTTAGTACGATAAAATATATCTAGAGTTTTCCCTCCCAAAGGATCCTCTTGGAAGGGGCTCCACTTGAATGACTTGTTGGTTGGGTATATCTCTATCAAAGTAAAAATATCTAATATTTTAAAGAAATTTGGAAGGGATGGGAAGTTGTTAGAGATAGAATCACAAACAATAGTATTGTTGGCACTGGAAAAATGATTTATGGGGAGAGATCAATATGGTGGAATCTGAAACATGTGCACAAACCCTTGGCACTTCTTCAAGGGTGATTTTCCAAAAGTTAGGCAGCTAAAGGTATTAAAAACTTCTCTGATATCATAAAAGATATCCAATTATTAAGCTGGAAGGAGTTGGGATATAATTTTGACATTCCCCACACACTTGAGGACCAATTTTGTGATTAGAAAAGCCTTTGTTCCTCTTTCTCTCCGTAGGGGCTATGACTGTAATGATACCAGAATGACCTACTGCAAATGGCCCAGTGGAACTTGCCTTCCCAATACCAAAGAAAAATATATCTATAGTGTCATTACTGATAACCATGATATTCTTGTGCATGTAAACTCTTTTTGGACCACAGACCTAGATCCCTTGAGGTGGCAAAATATCTTTGATAACTTATGGATCAGTCTTGTTGAACCCAAAAAGAAGTGTTTTAAATGGTGGCTCTTACACAGATTATGGGTCAAAATGCCTAATTGGGAACTAAATATGTGCTCCTTCTGTAGACTACTTGATTATATTTATCATGTTTTATTCAAGGATGTTTTTTTTTCCAATGAAGTCTAGGGACTATTTGACCTTTTCTTAAACAAGAACTTTAAGATCACCATTGTCCTTTTTGGTACTATTTTGAGCCATAGGAAGCACTATAATTTTTTTGGTCTATTTTACTATTGAAATTCTATTGAATATCTGGAATTTGTGTGATGACAGTATATTTAATGGCAAAGAAAGGCACATTACTATGTCCTATGGAGACTCACTTTTCACAATGTTCTTGTGCAAGTATTAGTGTCGCTGAGACTGAATGAGAAGATATTCTTGGACCTGTTACATGATGGGGCAATGATAATGTTTAGAGAAGAGATTTTGCATGGTTATACATGGACCAAATACTCTCCTGAATGCACACCATTCAATATTGAATTGCAGAACTTCATGGCATAAATTAATGAACAAATGAGGAAGGAAGAGCAGGACAAAGAAGCTCATATAGGAGATGTGTCTATTGTTGTTATGTTTGGGCTACCAATTGTTGAGGTTGTGGATCACCATAAATTCAAAGCATTTGTGATGATGAAATTCTCCAATGGATGGAAGGCACATTCAGATGGACTACCTAGATTGACAAGAAACATAATGATGGATTATGAAGATGTAGTGATATGAGGTCCCTTCCTTTTGGTATTATTATTTTTGTATCTATTGTATAATCTGATTTGGCTCTATAATGTGATTTGTATATCCATACGGTGACATTTTTGGACAGATTAGATATGTATTTAGCAATTTGTGTAGATAGAATAGATATAAAATAAGGTACAATTTGTAATGTCTTGTACTATGCTTAGTTGCACAACAGTGTCTGATAAACAGTATCATATATCTTTGTAATTTTTTTGAACTATATAATTAATAGAAAACATATTATTATGTTACAATATTGTATATTTATATTTATTATAGTATATTATGTTTATTAATATTGATAATGAACTAATATTATTTGATAAAAAATTTAATATATATTCAAATTCGCATATACTAAAAAATAGTAATAAGCCTATTCTATACTGAAGTTACAATTATTTATTATCAGTTTTGTTTATTTCTAATTATTATTTATATAATTCAACTTTGTATTTTTGTTTACTTTGTTATAGATTTTATTTTTATTTTTTAGCAATATTAAATATTAGATTTTCAAATAAAAACTTGTAACTATACAAATCATCTAATTATTCTCTTCCACATATCTTCAAAGTTAATATTGACAATTGTATTTTACAAAGGAAATACATTTTCTTCTCTCTCTCTCTCTCTCTCTCTCTCTCTCTCTCTCTCTCTCTCTCTCTCTCTCTCTCTCTCTCTCTCTCTCATAACATGAGCCTATTAGTAATAGATCGTGCTCATACTTTAGACTCAAAGGTTGTGTTTCAATCATGTTTGGATCCATGTAAGTGGATGCATAGTTGATTTGAAGCTATCACTTCTCCATTGAGACATTTGTTGTACAAAAAAATTATTTACTAAAATGACCTTACTAATTGACCTCATGTTTCCCAAATGTTTGCAAAAAATAGACCAATTTTTTTACTAATGACCTTTCACACTTATTCTACATACTTTTTCTACATAGTTATTACGCACCAAGGTGCAATTACTAGTTATTAAAATTCCTTATATGACTTGAATGAGGTAACCTTCCAGATCAATGGTTCATAGTGTCTAAAAAACATACAAGATGATTGAAAACTTCTTGGTCATTAGATATTAGGAAGAGAGTGTCTATTAGTAACGAGAGCTTTTAGGTTATAGCTTGAAGCATGTAAGAGTCATAGATATCTTGGTTAATGATAAGTAAAAGTAGCTTATTTAATATTAATAGTAGTAATACTAGATTAATATTAATGTTAAAAAAAACTCAATGTTTATTAAATATGATGGATATTATTAGTATTAGCAATAATAAATAGAATCTTAGGAACCTTTGACATTGTCATATGTATGGAACCCTAATACTTTCCATAATCTAACAACATAATCTAAATTTTAGTATAATATCATGAGATAGAACTATTAATATTTCATAAAAAAATAGTTTATATTGGAATTATTGCCAACCTGGTAACACACATGGGTAAAAATAGCTAGTGACTTCATTCAAGGATATCATTGGGCATTAAAAATAATACAAATAACTTGGATGTTGTAATAACAATTAAGGTTAGCTCATTAATTAATTAAATCTATTAGTCCAGTTGGAGCCTAATGATAGTGTTATTTGTGAAAATTTGTAATGACCATAATCATAGAAAAAGGGGAAGTCATGTTCTTTGTGAAATAGTATTATTAGAAGCAAAGGATTAATATCAAGGTTGTAGATGTCTCTTATTTGTAGTAAAATTTTGAGTGTTATTGTAAGGTTTCTTGTGCCTAAATATATAACATTAATTGTAATTTTATCATTATAACCAATTGGGCAGTAGAGCAACTATATCATTGTTATATAGATTAAAAGCATAACATAACCATGTTATGCTTGTCATCTTTGCAAACTTTACACCTATAGGATCTTGGTGGTCACCTTGCTTTGGTGGGTTTATTTACACAATGACACCTTTGCTGAAGTAAGGGTAAATGTTATTGGATCAATAAACTATTTCATGTCAAAAAAATCTAGTAGTTAGAGTAACTATTATCATACCATTGTGTGTGTAATGCATTCCACATAGCTAAGTGAATTGATACTCGAGTTCTTGCTACCATATCCCCATCCTTGAGCATTGAGACATTGGTATCAACACTAATCTTTGACTCTCATTACATGTAGAAATAATTTTGATTGAGCTTAGTAGAGTAGTATAGATAGTTCAATATGTTTAAGAAAAAAAAATGTTATTTTTGTTTTTTTCCCTCGAGTTAGAATTTGAGAATGATATCAAATTTTGTGCATCCTTTGCACACGATCGTTTTGAGTGCGTATATTTTATCTATTTAATTTTTTTTTCATGTTTATGTTTATAGTGATATTTTAAATAATCTTACAACATTAATTCTGTCATTTGGGAGTATGGCTATATGGTCCAATCAATAATTCTATATTATATCCTTCATAAATTACAATAAATTATTCCTTGATCCTACATAATTATCTCACTTCATCTTTATTTTTAGGTTATAGTGTTGTGATGTTTGATCATACACATTTCATTTTATTTTTAGATAATGATTGTTGACATAATTGATAATTTTTTGTTCAATGGTATTTCATATACTCATTAAATATATCTATAGTATCATTACTAATAACCATGATATTCTTGTGCATGTAAACTCTTTTTGGACCACAGAACTAGACCCCTTGAGGTGCCAAAAGATCTTTGATAACTTATGGACTGGTCTTGTTGAACTCAAAAAGAAGTGTTTTAAATGGTGGCTCCTACACTGATTACGGGTCAAAATGCCTAATGGGGAACCAAATATGTGCTCCTTATGTAGACTACCTGAATCTATTTATCATGTTTTATTTGGATGTTTTTTTGCCAATGAAGTTTAGGGACTATTTGACCTTTTCTTAAACAAGAACTTTGAGATTACCAATGTCCTTTCTGGTACTATTTTGAGCCATAGGAAGCACTATAATTTTATTTGGTCTATTTTATCTATTGAAATTCCATTGAGTATCTGGAATTTGTGTAATGAAAGTATGTTTAATGGAAAAGAAAGGTACCTTACTAAGTCTCTGTGGAGACTCACTTTTCACAATGTTCTTGTGCAAGTATTAATGTCGTTGAGACTGAATGAGAAGAAATTCTTGGACCTGTTACATGATGGGGCAATGAGAATGTTTAGAGAAGAGATTTTTCATGGTACACATGGACCAAATACTCTCTTGAATGCACACCATTCAATATTACATTGCAGAACTTCATGGAATAAATTAACAAGAAAATGAGGAAGGAAGAGTAGGACAAAGAAGCTCCTATAGCAGATGTGTCGATTGTTGTTATGTTTGGGCTACCAATTGTTGAGGTTGTGGATCATCCATACATTCAAATCATTTGTGATGATAAGGTTCTCCAATGGATGGAAGGCACATTCAGATGGACCACCTGGGTTGACAAGAAAGATAATGATGGATTATGAAGATGTAGTGATATGAGGTCCCTTCCTTTTTTTATTTTTTTTGTATCTATTGTATAATTTGATTTGGCTCTATAATGTGATTCGTATATCCATATGGTGACATTTTTGGATAGATTAGATATGTATTTAGAAATTTATGTAGATAGAATATATATGAAATTAGACAATTTGTAATGTCTTGTACTATGCTCAGTTGCACAACAGTGTCTGATAAACAGTATCATATATCTTTGTAATTTTTTTGAACTATAATTAATAGAAAAAATATTATTATATTACAATAATGTATATTTATATTAATTATATTATATTATGTTTTTGATTAAGGAAAACAGGTTTTGATGGGTTCTTGAAACCCTACAGTTGGAATAAAAGAGTACGAAAGCAAATAAGCATTACAGACCAATCATCATAAAACATTCAAAACAAGCCAAACAGTCACAACAACAAAAAGCCAGGATCCCATATCCAAAAAGCCAGGACCAAAAACCAGGGGACCCGTTCAAGCTATATCTCTGAGAATCTCCGCCACCCTGATCTCGAGCTTTGTCATCCTTCCAGCAGCTTCTCTGATTTCGGCCAACTCCTTGTCAGCTCCCTTGTCTGCCTTATTCTTTGCATCATTTCCAGTGCTTTTTTCATTATCTTCTTGTAGGCATTGATTCCCATCTCCTTGCTTCTGTCTTTCCTCTATATTACCTTTTTCCTCTTGAAACTTATCAATGATGACCTTGATGTTGTCATTTGATGCTTTTAGAATATTGTAACTTTGCTCTGCAATTTTTACCATTGTAGTTTCGATGCTTTCAATTCTCTTCTTCAGTTCAATCACTCTACTGTCTAGCTCTCTGTCCTCTGCCATGTTTTTATTGTTGTTGATAATGTTTTCCTTCTCCATCCTATCCATCCTCTTTTTCAGGTCATCAATTTCATAATAGGTCCATTTCGTTGTTCTATAGCTGTCTATTGCGCTATTTTTTGCATTATTCAGCACATCCATTTGTGGAATTTCCCTTGCACTATCACTGAATATCACCATAGCAGGGTCAAGGAGTTCTTCCATCTATATTCTTCCCTCTTTGTTTTCCTTAACTAGGGTCTTTACCAATTCTCTCTTAATGCCCATTTTGGCTGAGACCAAGTCAAAGTTTCTCCAAACAACTTTTTTATTTTTACCTGTGATACTATAGGTGTACTGTTCTTCCCCATACTCTACAAAGATCTGGCTGATATTCTCCTCTTCATTTTCCATGCCCTGATTTCCTTCTTTTTCAACATTCTCCTCTTGTGTCTCATCTTGACTAGCCAACTTTTCCTCCTTTGTTTCCAGTTTGACTCTTTTGGATCTCGTGACCCTCTACTCGGAGTTACCCTCCTCAATCTGAGTTAGAATCTTTATAGTGATCTTCCTTTTTAATTCCTTCTTCCCTTTCTTCTTCAAATTAGTTTCTTCTCCTGCACTCTCATTCCTCGTTTCCATGCCTTCGTCGTCCTCATTATATTTCTTGTCCGAAGAGACTTCAAAGTGTTGTTTTAAAATCTCTTTTTTAGCTCTATGTTTTCTTTTCTCTGTCTGAATAGGTTGTTCCTCCTCTGTCTCAGAGTACATGTCTCTACTATCCTCTGTATTAGAGGGGATGTATTCCTCCTCTAAATCCCTCTCAGAGACCCCTTCCTCCTTGTCTTGGATTTCCTTACCCAGAGTACGGGACTTGAAATACTCATAAATCAAAAGGAGTAAGCCCTCATGGAAGGCCAAATTACTTATATGTTTCTCCTTATAATCATTTATGTTTTTGTTAATAGACAAATACAGGTAGAAAGGGATGGAAACCTTGGCCCCATACCTGAAGTGGTTGAGGAGTAGAAAATGGTGGGTGCTGATGCGGTCGAATCTGGTGTCCAGAGTGAGGTATTTGATTATCGCCCTCAACACAAAGTGCCACAAAGGTTTGATGGAGCTCGGGTGATAAAAAGTGCCCTTCTTGACCAGAGCTCATTTTTCAGCTTCATTTTTTATGAAGTCTGTCAGATCTTTGCTAGAGATTTTGCTATCCCTATAGAATTTCTTTCCTATGATAGGAATGCCTATTACTGCCGAAACAATTTCCTCAGTCACCATGAAAGTAACCCCATCTATTTTCACCTTGCCTTCTTTCCAGCTGTTAACCATCATCTTTGTTACTGATGGCTTCCACCCATGAAGTCGTTCAATGTAAGTGATCACTTCCCCTTTTCTCAATATCTCCCAGACCTTTGATCTTCGGCACCATTTCTTGGTTTCTCTCTCCGGCTCTCTCCTATGTCTTTCTCCCACCATGTCTGCAACTATTTTGTTTCCTCTATTTCTTGTGAGATCCCTTTGATTTGAAATGATGTTTTTTTGGGGTTTCGAGAGCCTTCTTTTAGCCTTGTAAATGTAATAAATGCTTAAATGCCACCAAGTGTGCCGATGGGGCCTTAGACTGATTTTCCCATCGCAACTTTTGTACTTGCACATCCTGCGGGGATTCTTTTTGCATCTGTCTTTACTCTCTATAATTGGTCTTTTTTCTTTTGTCATAATAAGCCTTTAATATTTCCGAGTCTGCCCGGGACCTGATCACTTTCCATGATGTTGGAAATTTCTGGCGATAAGTGTTTTCTATCATTCCATTGTTTAATCTCTTCATACATGACACCCATGTTTGCCAGCCTGTCTGCCACCTGGTTTGCTTCCCGGTAGTCATGTGCTACGTAGACCTGATCAAAAGACTTTAGAATTTGTATACATTCCTTTATTATATTCTCTATTGTCCAGGAAGGCCTGGTCTTTTCATTAAGACATTCTATTATATTTTTTGAATCCCCTTCCACCCATAACTTCTTGATTCCCATTTCCTTGGAAAGCTTTAGATTGTGATGTGCTGCACTAGCCTCTGCATAGTGGTTGGTTTGTGATCCTAGAGGCGCTGAGATTGTTGCAATTCCTTTTCCATGCGAGTTTTTGATGATTCCACCCGCCCCTGCCTTCCCAGGGTTCCCCTTTGCTGCCCCGTCGAAATTAGCTTTGAACCACCCTTCTGGTGGTAAAGACCATCTGCAGCCAAGCCTTTTGTTGATGTTGTTCAGTCCTTTTGAGTGAGTAGAAGTGCTACTGCCTTTGCAAATGGTGTAGTTTTCCTTAAGTGCATTGGCAATTTTCTGGGCTACAACCTTTGCTGGGGTGATCTTTTCCCTAAAGATCCTATTGTTTCATTCCTTCCATAGCCCCCAGCAGATGTGTGGCATAGCCCAGACCTAGAGATGATGGCCACTCCCCCCAAGATGCCATTGGTCAAAAATGTCAAGGGTAGTATTAGGGAAACACCAGGATGTCTCGAAAAAAGACAAGAAATGTTGCCATATCTTCCTAGCAAAATCACAGTGGATAAATAAGTGGTCCACATTTTCACTATGAGATTTGCAGAGGATACATCTATTAGGAATGTAATGTCCCCTTTTGATAAGATTGTCCACTATCAAGATGCAGTTTTGTAGCAGTGTCCGGAAAAATATGTTAACTTTAGGGATTATACCAAGAAACCAAGCCTTCACCCAAGCTGGAATTGTATTAGCACCCTGCATCGATTCATATCCTAAGGCCACTATATAGTAGCCATCCTTGGACTCCCCCCAAACTAGGACATCTTCATTTAGAGAAAGAGGAGTGTGCCCCAAATAGACCATAAGAGGTTTAAGGTCCTGGGACACTTCAGTGAGATTGACCCAATTATTGTTAATTCTATAGTCATTGACTCTGCTGCCAAACCTGTCAATGCAATGTTTTGCCCATCTATTGTAAGGCTCCAAATTCCATAGAGGTCCCTGTCTGAGCCAGTCATCATGCCATAAATTAACCTTCTTACCATTACCAACTTTCCATCTCATTTTTGCGGTCACTATACCCTTGGTCCTCAGAATTCCATTCCATATGTGGGAACCCTTCAGGTCAGAGTCTCTGCTAATGAATTGTTTGAAGGTTAGGTCAGCTGCATATTTTTCCTTCATGATGTCCCTTCATTCCCCTATTGAATTGAAGATTCTCCAAATCTGTTTGGCTTGCAATGCTCTATTGAACTTCTTCAGGTGCTTGATCCCCAGGCCACCATATTTTTTTGGCTTGCAGACCGTATCCCATGCCACCAACGGGTATTTCTTGTTTCCATCTTTGTCTTCCCATAGGAAATTTCTCTGGATGGCTTCCAGAGAGTCCGCCACCTTTACAGGGATAGAAAATAGGCTAAGAGCATAGGTAGGGAGGTTCTGAAGAGTGGATTGAATTAGAGTAACTTTCCCAGCCTAGCTCAGGGTGATGCCCTTCCAGCCTGCCAATTTCCTATTGAATCTATCTATAAGGCCTCCCCAAAAATCCTCAGGGGGTTTGCTTCCCAGCAGAAGGCCTAGATAGGAAGCTGGAAAGGTGCTAATGCCACAGCCTAGAATGCCTGCCATTCTCCTCTGTCTATCCTCAAGGGTATTGATGAAGAAAACTGAGCTCTTGTTCCAGTTGATAAGTTGCCCTGTGGCATTGGAGTAGGATTGAGAATATTCCTAACATTTCTAGCCTCCTTTACTGAATACTCCCCTCCCAGAATTGTGTCATCAACAAATTACTGATGAGTAAAAGTGAAAGGCCCAGAAGAGGGATGTAGCCCCCTAATAAGTCCCCTGATCCTTTGATCATGAATAAACCTTCCCAAGCAATCATCCAAAATGATGAAAAGGATAGGGGAGAGGGGGTCCCCTTGCCGAAGTCCTCGAGTAGATTTGAAGAATTTTGACAGAGAACCGTTCACCAAAATAGCGAAAGATGGGGTGGAAATTAGTTGAGAAATGATCTTTAAGACCTTGACATTGAAACCAAAAGCCCCCATGATTTTACTTAGAAAGGACCAGTCCACCCTGTCATAAGCCTTGGAGAGATCCAGTTTGAGCAGGAAACCTTCCCTCTTGCCTTCTTCCAAAGAGTGAATCACCTCGTGCACCGCCATAATAGAGTCCAAAATTTGTCTACCGGGGACAAAACCTGATTGTTGAGGGGCTATAAGATCCGGGAGGGTCTTAAGAATTCTAAGGGTTAAGACTTTCGAGATAATCTTGTAAAAAGAGTTACACAGACTAATAGGCCTGAAACAATCAAAAGAGTCCGCACTTGGGATTTTTAGGATCAGAACAAGAAAAGTGGCATTGATCTCCTTAAGAAGGCCTTTAGCTCCAAAAAATTCCTGGACCGCTTTGACAATGTCTTCTTTAATAATCTCCCAAAAAGTCTGAAAAAAGAAAGACGGGAACCCGTCTAGACCCGGGGCTTTTTCTGCAGGTAAATACAAGACTTCTCTATGAATTTTAGCGTGATCTGGGATCGCCAACATGCTCTTATTCTGGCTTTCTGAGATCACCTTAGGGAGAGATTGAAGTATATCCTCCTGAGCAGTCTCGCTGAGGTTTAGCTCTTTATAAAGGATTTGAGTAAAGTACCTAATGGACTCATTTGCAATCTCCTTGTCTTCCTCCAAAGTCTGATCCCCTTTCTTAATGACCTTGATTCTATTAGCCATCCTGTGTTTCATGGTAGAAAGGTGGAAAAACCAGGATTTTTTATCCCCCTCTTTTAGCCACACTGATCTTGACCTTTGCCTCTAGTACATCTCCTCCTTAATCACACTGTTATGAAGATCCTTCAGGATGTCTTTTTCAGCCCTGATTCTGTCATCATCATATCCATGATTTTGGATCTCTTCTTAGATCTTAGCCAGCTTAGACTTAACCCTATATTTAGTTTGGAAGATATTACCAAATCTCTTTTGTTCCATTTTCTGATTTCCATTTTAATGTTTTTAAGCTTCTTAGCCACTATGTACTGTGCGGTCCCATCCACATCTATGCCCCACCATTCCTTAATCTTAGTGAGGAGGTTGGGGTGGGTTGTCCACATCTTCTCAAATCTGAAGGGGAAAGCCTTTTTCCTATTAAGATTTGCCAAATTGAGAGCAATCAAAGAGTGGTCCAAACCAAACCTTGCCAAAGAGGATAGGTGGCACTGATACTGTTGCATCCAGTCCATAGAAATGAGGTCTCTATTGAGGTGAACCTGAATGCACTCTATTCCCATTCGCTTATTTGACCAAGTGAAGTTGCCCCCCCTAAATCCACATCAACAAGAGCCAGGTCATTTATCAGATTAGCTAGGTGCTGCCTGTTGTCCAGGTCCGGTGGAAAACCCCCAAACTTCTTAGATTCTAGAAGGGGGGTATTGAAATCGCCCATGATAATAGTTTTTGGTTCTATTATTTTGGAAAATAGGGTACGAATATTTTCCTAGAAAACAAGTCTAGTGTGCTTAGTGTTTGGTGCATAAATGTTCATAACAACCCATCCCTCCTGAATAGATGGGTTGGTGAAATGCATAAGTAGGATATTTCCCTCATTCCAAGTGATGTGGGCATTAAGGTTATCCTTCCAAAGTATCAGAAGGCCTCCAGAGGCTCCGTCCAAGTTGGTAGCAGCAGTCTTCATACCTTTGCCAAAAGAGATGCCTGCAACTTTATCCTTTTTCATTTTAGTCTCTTGTATCAAAAAAATGTCTGGTCTGTGGTCTCTAATCATGTTTCTAATTATTTCTGGCTTATGGGCTCCATTTAGCCCACATATGTTCCAAGATATGATCTTCATACTTTCTTAAGAGATTCTTGGATGGTCTGCTGGTACCCATCCGCAATATTTCTTTTTGATTCTTCCTTTCTGATTTGATTCATGCTCTTCCTACCAGGAGTGTTTAACTTGCTTCTCATGTCTTCTTTAGCCCTGCTTCTTGTTGCTGCAGGAGAAGCTGGGGATGGTTCTCTGCTATTTTTATTTTTCACTGTTATCCATGCTCCATCATTGTCCTTTGAGGCATCTTTGTAATTGTCAAAAAGAGCTTCCATTCTTGAGATTTATCCCAGCGTTGAGGAAGAAACCATTTCCAAGAAACGACTTATTTTCCTTGGTGAAAAGAGATTGCTACCGCTGTCCTTTGGAATTTGGAGGAGGTATGGTTCCTGTCCCATCTCGAATCTCCCCTCTTCCTGTGAGTCTAGGACGCAAGAGAGGTCATAACTAGCCTCAACAATCTCCCCCTCTTCTGTTGTCTCCCTTCCTTCCTTGTCGTTCGACCCCTTACCCTCCCCTGGATGAGTTTGGCTAACTAAAACTGCTTCACTCTCTTTGCCTATATCTGGGAGGGCTATTGATTCCCCCTCTGTTGATATAGACCCTTCATTAGATAGTTGTTTTGTGTTCCTTTCCAGGCTCTCACCAGATGAAACCCCTTGTGGGTTTTGCTGTTGTTGGAAATTGTCACACGGTATTTTCTCTTTCCAGATTTTTTTGTGTAAGAGGTTCTTAATCAAGGGCTGGTCATCCTACCTTTTTCATTTTTTTATATGCTCCTTTCGAGTTGTTTAATTTGCCATGATCATTGGACATCTTTTAGCTTTATGGCCGGCTTTCTTGCAGTGGAAACAGGCAAAAGGGACACTCTCATACTCAATCATTTGCACTCTTCTTCCCAATCTGGATTGGAAAACAATAGATTCAGGCATATCTTGGCCCACATCAACTCCAATACAAATCCTCTCATAAGTGAGTCGCTTCTTTGCTGCTGTTACAGGGTCAATAGATAGCAGCTCCCCGAAGGATCTGGCAATACGCTCAAACACATCCTCATGCTAGTACTCCAAAGGCAATTCAGGGAGTCGTGCCCAAACTGGAGCTTGGGTCAGAAAATCCTTGTTGAGATCCATGTTAGAGGTCCATTTCTGCATGATAAGGGTAGATCTGCCCATTGACCAATTACCAGCACAGAGGATTTTGGACAAGTCCTCTTGACAAGAAAACTTGAAAGACATGAATCCTTTTGCCATTGCCATAACTAAAACCTGACCTTTAAGTTCCCATTTATATTATATTATGTTTATTAATATTGATAATGTTAATATTGTTTGATAAAAAATTTAATATATATTTAAATTCGCATATACTAAAAAAATAGTAATAAGCCTATTCTATACTAAAGTTACAATTATTTATTATCAGTTTTGTTTGTTTCTAATTATTGTTTATACATTTCAACTTTGTATTTCTGTTTACTTTGATCTGGATTTTTTAATTTTTTAGCAATATCAAATATTAAATTTTCAAATAAAAACTTGTAACTATACAAATCATCTAATTAATCTCTTCCACATATCTTCAAAGTTAATATTGACAATTTTATTTTACAAACGAAATACAATTTCTACTTGCAACTCTCTCTCTCTCTCTCTCTCTCTCTCTCGCTCTCTCTCTCTCTCTCTCTCTCTCTCTCATAACATGAGCCTATTGGCAATGGATCATGCTCATATTTTAGACTCAAAGGTTGTGTTTCAATCATGTTTGGATCCATTTAACTGGATGCATAGTTGATTTGAAGCTATCACTTCTCCATTGAGACCTTTTTTGTACAAAAAAATTATTTACTAAAATTATTATTGAAAACTTTTGGTCATTAGATATTTGGAAGAGAGTATCTATTAGTAACGAGAGCTTTTAGTTTATAGCTTGAAGCATGTAAGAGTCATAGATATCTTGGTTAATGATAAGTAAAAGTAGCTTATTTAATATTAATAGTAGTAATACTAGATTAATATTAATGTTAAAAAAAACTTAATATTTATTAAATATGATGGATATTATTAGTATTAGCAATAATGAATAGAATCTTAGGAGCCTTTGACATTGTCATATGTATGGAACCCTAATGCTTTACATAATCTAACAACATAATCCAAATTTTAATATAATATCATAAGATAGAACTATTAATATTTCATTAAAAAAATAGTTTATATTGGAATTATTGCCAAGCTAGTAACACGCATGGGTAAAAATAGCATTAGTGAATTCATTCAAGGATATCTTTGGGCATTAAAAAGAATACAAATAACTTGGATGTTGTAATAACAATTAAGGTTAGCTCATAAATTCACTAAATCTATTAGTCGAGTTGTAGCCTAATGATAGTGTTATTTGTGAAAAGTTGCAATGACCATAAACATAGAAAAAGGGGAGATTATGTTCTTTGTGAAATAATTTTATTAGAAGCAAAGGGTTAATATCAAGGTTGTAGATGTCTCTTATTTGTTGCAAAATTTTGAGTGTTGTTATAAGGTTTGTTGTGCCTAAATATATAATATTACTTGTAATTTTATCATTATAACTGAGTGGGCAGCAGAGCAACTATATCATTGTTATATATATTAAAAACATAACATAACCATGTTATGCTTGTCATTTTTGCAAACTTTACACCTATAGGATCTTGGTGGTCACCTTGCTTTGGTGGGTTTATTTACACAATGACACCTTTACTGAAGTAAGGGTAAATGTTATTTGGATCAATTAACTATTTCATGTCAAAAAAATTTAGTAGTTAGAGTAACTATTATCATACTAATGTGTGTGTAATGCATTCCACATACCTACATGAAATGATACTCAAGTTCTTGCTACCATATCCACATCCTTGAACATTGAGACATTGGTATCAACACTAATCTTTGACTCTCATTACATGTAGAAATAATTTTGATTGATCTTAGTAGAGTAGTATAGATAGTTCAATACTTTTAAGAAAAAAATTGTTATTTTTGTTTTTTTCGCTCGAGTTAGAATTTGAGAAAGATATCAAATTTTGTGCATCCTTTGCACACGACCGGTTTGAGTGGGTATATTTTATCTATTTAATATTTTTTTCATATTTATGTTTATAGTGATATTTTAAATAATCTTACAATATTACTTCTGTCATTTGGTAGTATGGCTACATGGTCCAATCAATAATTCTATATTATATCCTTCATAAATTACAATAAATTATTCCTTGATCCTACATAATTATCTCACTTCGTCTCTATTTTTAGGTTATGGTGGTGTGATGTATGATCAAACACGTTTCTTTTTATTTTTAGATAATGATTGTTGACATAATTGATAGTTTTTTGTTCAATGGTATTTCATATACTCATTTAACACTACTGCAATTTTGAACATATAATTCTAAAGATGGGGTTTTCATTCTCAGTTACTTTCATGTTTTATACTTTCTCTATTTGGTATGCACGACTCATATGAGCTAGCATGCAAGTCAAAGTAGGGGGATTGTAGAGGAGAAATTTGCACAACTCACACTTTTCCCACTATTTTGTGTACTTTGTTCAATTACTCTCCCTATCTAGTGTAATATTTTAGTGTCTAAATGATATGCTTGTGTGTAAGAGTTGGCATTCCACCTAAACGTGATTCATATTCTCCAAAGGATGTGGATCATAATTCCATTACATTCAATCCTCATTCAAGATAATAGGTGTAGCTCTAAACCTAGTTTATGACAACACGTGCAACATTAACTCTAATTAGGAAAAATAAAATTTAATCATGGTCTCAAGAGGAAATTCTCCTCCAAATAGTTTGTACTCACATACCTATGCATCAAATATTCAAATTAAAATGTTATGTTGTTCTAAATAAAAGGATAAATTTCTAGTTTATTTATACATGCATCCATCTCTTGTCAAATTATCAAATTATTATCATAGAGAGCATTGCATCAACATTTGCAATCATAACAAATATAGGTATTTGCATTACACTTGGTATGTCTTTGATCATTGCAGACATCATTGAATCAATTGAAGGGGGTTGACAAAGAAGCCAGGTGGGAAGCTAATTGACTTCCATCCCCTAGTATAACAAGTTATACTTGTACTTTAAGAGCCACTTTTTAAAGATACGTAGAGGTAGATAGAAATCTAAAGACCCAATACATAGTACAAGGCCTTAAAACAAGGTTTGAGGTCAAAATTTGCTTGATCGGGGCTATATGTGTAGTTTTAACCTTAATAGAGCACAAGTCATTTTCCATTCTATCAAAAGTTAGCATTTAAATATCTAATGGAAAAAAATTTAAGTGGATCACAAAACACACACTACAATAGATCATCCTTGTTATATAAATAGAGCTAAACACTTCTATTGTCCTTTCTCAAGTTCATTGTTTATTGAGTATATGTGTACTACTTGTCTTGAATCAACTATTTATCTACACTTATTATGACATTGATTGTTGTATTCACTTAATTTTTTAGATATGTATAGATATTTATTTATACTTTCCCAATTGATAATTTGTTTAAGACAAACATTATTATCTCAATCAACAAGATAAACAATTATGATATATGATGTAACATAAACTTATATAT
>MU227858.1:98075-109179 GCA_018584345.1 Thuja plicata
TTTAGTCCAGTCATCCGTAGCTTGTTGCATCCTTATTTTCCAAAAGGATTCCAAGATGACTGTGGCTGTCTATAAGTATCAAAGTCTAGTATTGTAATAAAGATGGTAAAAATAAGACTACAAGGCAAATTACTAAATTGTGTCTAAATGTTGGTTTTAAGTCTTTTGAGTGTACTGATATTCAAATTCACATTAATAAAATACAATGGAATCTCCATTTTGATGTCAACAATGTCTTCTTGCATTTGCTATTAATTCTTGTATGTTCAATTTGTAAGGAATTTTGAGTATACTGGTTATAAGATAGTCATGTTCTTGTCTGTGAGTTGCTTTCAAGGAGAATTTTAAATCTTGTAGATAATTGCAGAGGATTAGGGTTTATGCAAGGATTTGATACAAGGGTGTGAGGATGAGAGGATAGCTTGTAAGGCATTCTATTTGGGGTTCATTTGTATTTCTATTGATTATATTTAATATGTGTATGCTTTGTTTTGACTCTATCACCCTTGATTAGGCACTGGTCAAAATGCTGACAAGTGGTTGTTATCATCAATTCAAATTCAATCAATCTTTATATTTTGTTATTTGAAGTACATGTCTAGTTAATTGTATTCATTACAATTCATCTTAGTGATTCCTTGAAGAGTGAATCAACAGGTTAGCCTTCCTAGGCCTAAATGGCATAAAAAGAAGAAGGATTACCAATCCTTAATCCACTATTAAAAACTGCTAAAAATAATATTCTGTCAAAGGTGCACCTGCCTGGGTATGTGGAGCCCAAAGTGTAGAAGGATTTTCCATCCTTGTTAATTAGCCTTTTCCTTGTGAGAATCTAACTTGGGTATAAGAGAGTCTGGCATTTATTTCCATTGTAATTGATTCCACAAGAAAAAGAGCTAACACATCCATAAAAGATGTGTTGCCATAAATGAAAACCCTAAAGTGTTCATGAACACTCCTGAATGAACCACTTTCCAACAATCTCTCAATTTGGCATTGATGGAAACACTTAGTGAAAAATGACTAAGTGTCAATACCAAAAAGAATATACAAAACACTATTTATCTCCTTTACATATATATTCTCTACTCTATACATTTTTCATATCTTCTCTTCTCCCCCTTTTACATCAATGGAAAAGGTATACAAAAATTTAGAATACATAATAAAATTGTGCCACTGCTTACCAAAAAATAATTTAGACCGTCTTCAGTACATCTTGGAAGGAGCTCTCCAAGATCATCACTTCCTCTAACAAAGTCTTCACTAGTATCCGACTCACATGAATTAGTCCATTCAGTGCTAAAGAAGATGTCTCTTCTGCCTTTAGCTCGGTAGGCATGTGTCCAGTGAGGTTCTACGCTCTCTTCTTCATATCAGAAAGGTGGATCTCAAGAATTAATAACTTAGGAGTAATTAAACTCTTCAACATACCAAATCTTCCCACAACTCTCCCTTTCTCTATATCCAAGGCACTCATTTTATCCAATATCCTAGACACTTCTCTATCTAGATCCAATATAGTGTGTGAAGAGGTCTCACAACTGTCCATCATCTTGTCTAGAGTTAGTCTATCCTTTTCTATTATCTCCTCGGTGTTTTTAAGATGTCTGATAGGATTTATACAGTAAATGTATAACTTCCTTCCATGCGATACACAACTCTTTGCATCAGTCATTGTTTTTCTTAGTATGCCTCAGTCCCATGAAATAGACTTGCATACTTCTTCCAAATTCTTCATGAGGTACTTCTTCTCTGCTTTATCTTTAGTTATCTTCTCCAAGGACTCATAGTGACTGCCAAATTCATCCAATACCTTGTTCAAGTTCTCTGCATTGTCCTTTGATTGAAAATTAAGAGGTATAGGTAGGAGTTTATTGATAGTATCAACTGCTCTTTCCATTACCCTTGAACTTTTCTCACCCTTCTGCTCAGATCTCTTGTTCACTTTTGAAAATGTAATGTAAGATAGCTTCATCAACTCATTCTTATCCATGCTCTCAACATCAATGCTCAGAGTTCTATCTGCACTTTCCAACAATAAAGATAAAGAAAAAGACGTATGAGTTTCTTGTATCACTTCAAATTTATTTACTGCTTCCTTCGCTACTTCAACTTCGCTCACTTTCTGTTCGTCTTTCCCTCTAACTATTAGATCATTGCTTCCTCCATCAATGTTAGTATTCTTCTCAAAAGGATCACTAACATCTTGTGAAGTGTCCAAAGGCACATGCACACCAGAAACAAAGAAATTTGGTTGCTTCATAGTACTCACAAATTGACTAGTGTCTTCATCCTTTGGTTTATGAAGATTTATTTTGGCTATCCTTGATGACTCACCTTTTTCAATAGTTTTAGGCTTAGTAGCCTTTGGTGGTGAGGAATTCTTAGGTTCAGTACTCATCAAAACTTTTTCAACTGCCTTCTATGTTTCCAATCAATTCATAATATTTTCTTCCCATTATTTTCACTAATCTTGACTTAGTTCTCAACAAAGGTTTTAAAGCATTTAGAATCTTCTCCATTTCCTTAATAGAGACAACAGGTAACATGTCTTCAACTTCTTGTACTATGATTTCTTCATCTTCTATTTGTGCTAGTTGTTTTCTTAGCTCTAATTTATCATATAGTTCCTCAGGTATACTGCCTCCAACTTCTAACAAGTTCTTAAAAGAAAGTAAATTATTTATTACCATGTCTTCAATTAAGATCTGATCAAATGCATCATACCTCTCATAGTATTTGTTCAAGGTGTTAAGTTTTCCCTGCTCAATTATTCTCTTCTCCAATATCTTTAAGTTGGGTTTCCAGAGTTGTTTCACATCTGGGATCTTCTCTTCTACTTTCTTCTCTTCTACCTTCTTCTCTTCAGCTTATGTCCTCTGTCTCTTAGGAAAAGAGTCCTGTTTGATGGATCTTGTGTTCCTTCTAGGAAATTCCTTTGGTTTTTTTTCCTGCAATGTTCTCTTTGGTGGTGTAGGTGTGTTTTCAGGTACATCAATAACAGTAGAAGATTTATTGATAACCTTCTCAAATTTTGGAGGTGGAAGGGTTGCAGGAGCAGTGCTTTCCAATCAAGAAGCACTTTATGTCATCTTCTTTCTTACCTCTTTCATCTCCTCCATTGTTATACCAGCCTTGGCTACTAGATCATCTACCAAATTTTCTATTCTCCTCTTCCTTACACCTCTAGTCTTTTCTTTCGTTATCTTCACAGATTTATCTTCATAGGTGCCCCATCTTTCTTCAGATGGATAAATTGCCGAAGATAGTATATGTTCAACTTGCATAGTTAAAACCTTATAACTGACTTCATATCCCATAGGATAACACCACTTCATCCTAGGTTGTACTACCTCAAAGAAAACACAATCATTTTCAACCATGAAACAAATTGTATCTTTATACTTCTCTACCAATGCATTAGGAATCCTCATTCTTTCTCTCATTTGTCTCTGCAACATTTTGATCATCCCAAATAGTTCACCATCAACCCATGTGCTATTATGTCTTTTATAACTTTTTGAAATCTAAATTCCAGTGGGTTTGTTGTCCTTCCAAGATCTAGGGTGCATACACTAGTAATTTTCAACCCAAATTTTGACAAGCATTTGCTTTTTTTCGACACCATATCATCAAACATACGACCAATATGGACATTAAAGTTTTTTTTGTCTCATTTTTGATGCCCTAAATTTTTTTCGTATATTCGACCAATCATACGTCAAAAAAAGGCCAGTGCATGGTCCACAATGATTGTGGATAAAATGAAAAACACTTTAGACCATGCAACCAAAGGGTCATCAAAATACAGACGATAAAAGGAAGATCATGTCATCACTTGTATAACTTTGTCGTAAAAAAAGGGTTGTTATTTGTGTCAAAATAGAGATTTTTGTTGTTAAACATTCATCAAAACAGTTGCCAAGTGTGTTGAAAAAGTGATGGATAGGCACACTAAAGATAATAGAGCTCAAGAGAGCATAATAGTTGGTCTCCATCTTTGGTCCGTATTACTAACAAAATGGTTTACATTTCATTAGCTCATCAAATGTGTGAATTTGAAAGAATTTAATAGAATATTTTCATGATAACGTATATTATTTAAGTTGACGTTGCACAAATTTATCTACTTTGCGCACTTGTGGACTACGAGGACAACTATAAAGAAGCATCTCCTCCCATGGCCTGCATTAGTCAGGCGACGGGAGGGGATGTTTATTTATCGATGTCCCCACAGTCCACAAGTGTGGGAAATAAATAAATTAATGCAGTGTCAAACTAAAATAATATACGTTATACATGAAAATACAATCTATTAAATTCTTTTAGATCACCGCATTTTATGGTCTAACGAAAGATAAAAAATTTCCTCAATCATGTGGACCAAAGATGAAGACCAACTATTATGGTCTCTTGAGCTCTGTTATCTTTAGTCCTAGCTACTAGGTAAGGTCTAGAATACTTATACCTGTCGAGCATCGAGAATAATCACCACCTTGCCTTTATGTACACTACACAGTATCCAATATATTACTAAAGATGAAGAGAAGGCAAAAAATATGAATGGATAAAAGAAATGAAAGATACAATAATATTATCTTGTTGTTTACCTTCTCATAATTGACCAAATATTGATTCCTTCAAACCTCCATCGTTGATGACCTACAGCAGCGTAATAGGTTTTGACGGTTTCATGATTAAAAGACTATGAACAAATTTTTTTGTCCCTGGTACCCTAAAATATTGAGCTTCTCTTTGTTTCAAGAATACTTTAACATTCTCTACTTAATAGGGCCTACCACGTGAAGGTGGAAGCTCATCTGGCCCTCCTAGGTGCCTCTTATGACCCCTTACGATACTTTAAGACCTCTAAGATGTATTCTTAGGGGTCTTAAAGGGTCATAAGGGGTCATAAGGGGTCTTGGGACACAACAGTTGAGAAACATAAATGTAGGCATCACGGTCATAATTCTTTGGAGACACAACATAATTGAGTGGTATACCCAGACGATGCAACGCAACCACTACTCCTCCAGTTCTAAGTTGACACTGTAAGGTCAAACCATAGATAAGGATGGGTTTTGGATCCTACAGTGTCAAATTCAAACTGGAGGAGTAGTGGTTGTGTTTCATCCTCTGGGTATACCACTCAATTATGTTGTGTCTCCAAAGAATTGTGACCATGATGCCTACAGCTATGTTTCTCAGTTGTTGTGAGATTAAAATTCTTCTAAGGAACATGTCATGTCTATGTGGAACTTCATAGGATCGTCACCAAAGGGGGTTCTAGATCAGAAAAATCCCTTTCACTTAATAATTATGAACCCATAAATGGTATACTAATTGTTTAGGATTGTAAGTTTCCATTGATGGATTCAAATTACCAAGCAAAAGGTGTTTTCTGGTACAAAAGACTTAGCAGCATCCAAGGCCTTTTTCTTTAATGCATTATACCCCTAACATACTTCATGGAAACATTTTGCATTAGGATTACAGGGAAATGTAAGCCAAGATTCATATAGAGAGAGGTGTTGCTCTTGGAAAATGGTTGATGGTGATTGATGAAGAAGATTTGAAAATGATGATTGATCCAATTCATATTGGTGCAACATTTTCAAATCTTCTTCATAATCATCATCAAATGAACATGTACAAATCTTCTTCATCATTCATCATCTCAATATTCTACAATCATCTTATGTCAAATGATTATCCTCAAAAAGAGGATAGTATCAAGAAAATATCATGAGAGAGAGAGCTTTGAAAACAAGAATAGTGGTAAATTGTAACATGTTTTTAACTCCTTGGTAGGAAAATCCTTCAACTCGGCTATTGTGATTAAAAGTATTCTAAGGAACACACAAGATAGCACTAAGGATGTTAAGGCAAACTTTATTAAAGCACTCTTAGAAAACCATTTGCAAGATAAACATAGTCTCAACACCCAAAAAAAGAAGAATACATCAAGGAAAAATAAGTCTCATTGTGCTTAAAGATTGTAACTCCATTTGTGAACGTTTTAATAACTTGGTTGGGTTAATTTCAAGGAATTTGTATTGAATTTGGTGTCTTCAAGTCTGACTGTCACGTGACAGTTTAGTATTTTTGGTGTTGCTTTGAATCATGAATTAAGATTCATCCCCATACTGTGTTGTCTGTGATTAGGGGATTAATCCTAACATTGTAATATATTAATCTAACCTTCCAAAAGCAAGAATAACCATTGGATTGCAGGGTGATCACTAAAACATGCAAGTTGTAGGGATGAAGGTCAGTGAAAGTTGTGGCATGGGTACTACAATAGCCCAACTTCCTTAACAAGGACCCTATTTTCTTTTGGAATCTATCTACATATTGTAACACCCCAAAAGTGGCACCTTACAATTCTAATCAATTTTGGTGCATTTTCTCGTCATCAAAGTCCTATTGTACTAGGCAAATCCTCTTCCTAATTGACTTTAATTGACTTGGTCTCAAATGCAGAAAACCTGAATTTGCATAAATCTCACATTATATTTAATTATGAAATTATCAAGGTTTATTAGCTAAAAATCCCTATGATTAATTAATTTAATTCTAAAGTCCTAAGTGCTTTCAAATTAAATTAATTCCACCCCCTTTAGCTAATACACATCAAAAAGGAATTGAATAGTTATTTAGTTATTAGGATGAATTATCCTCAAAAAGGAATTCCATATTTCCATGTGAAAAGCCACTCATGTGGCAATAATTCATTCTTTTAATTGAATAATTCCTTCAAAAATTGTTTCACCTTCCCCCATGGAAATGAAGAGTCAACCGTTTCTTTTCAAAAAACTCTTCATCCCCTTCTCAGGTTGTTCTATATTATGGGCCTCATTTTCTTCATTTGGGAGGATGAATGGGAGAACATCAAAACTATAGTTAATTTTTATCTTGCTTTTATCATCTTTTCAAGCTTTATTGTATAATTAGCTTTAGTTTCACTTGGATTAGTAACATGCTGCTTCTTAATGTAGTTTGTTTACATATCTAATAGTTCAATTCTATCATCTTTTCAAGCTTTCTAGATTAAATAAGCATTTCAACTCTTAGATTGTAATTGTATCTCATAGTAAATAGTTTCAATTTCAAGTTTTTATCATGCTTTAAAAATCCTCCATTTTAGCTATGGTCAAGGTTGTTGGCTCTCGTTATGAGAGTAAATTCAAAAACCCTAACTAAATAGGAGGCAACAGGTCACTTCAATCAAGTTTGTGAAATGAACAATTCATGTTCATATTTGCAAATTCGATGATTGAGTAAGGACTCTGTTGAGTTTGTGCCTAATTTAAGAGTTCACATTCAAGCACACACATTTTGGCACCCACCGTGGGGTAGGAGTATTCAATTCTTAGCCTCATATTATATATTTATTTTCAATTTTTTTTATTTCATTTTTTACATTCACTTTGAGTCAAATCTGACTCCACCACTACGTCTAGAACATTGTTTCAATTTAAAATGACTACAAATACGCCTATATTCATCCAAAAATTAAATATGTGGCATAAAAATTTTTCCCGAGCAGGCCGTACGGCTCTACAGTGAAGTCTCGCACGAAATTTCCCACATATCCGCGTGAAGTTTTGCTTTCATTAGCACTCTCTTGCGTGAGAAAACACTTTCCTCGCGCCAGCTATTGTACTTCCTCGCACAGAGCCTTGTACTTCCTCACGCCAGTGATTGCACTTCCTTGTGCGGAGCCTTGCACTTCCTCGCGCAAATCCTTGTACCTGCATTCACCATATGCATTTTTGAATTTGTAGTCTAACTTCAAACCCCAATATCCTGCTTATTTTAGGTCCATTTTTGGAGCATTGTTTTTTGATTTGGGGTAGAATTTTGTAAGGATCGCTGTGGTGAAGTCAATTTTTTATTTTTATCTCTGGATTTATCAGAGATCACTATTTTTGGTGATTGTACCTGGCTAATCCTCATTTTTACATCTTCTTAAGCCTCGTACGGGCTCATATGATCACCTTTTTCAGTGTAATTTTTTTTGAAACTGCATGATTTTCTGAATACTTTTTGAATATGTGATCTGTTCTCTAATTTTCAGATTTGGATAATGTGGACTAATCTTTGGCTTTGATGTTCATGTGATTATCTTTTGCATATAGCCTAACAGTGGTTTGCAAAATGTTATCCAAGAAGACTAAAACACAAACTACTCATGAATTGGTTTTGCAGGTTGCCTTTGATCGATAGAATGCAAAACATTGTGCTTGGATCTTGTTTTTGATTTCTTAAAATAGGAACCCACATGCAAGACTTCTTAAAATGAACATTTGTTTGTTGTTTTAGGAATGACAATAATGTCAAAAAACTATGGTCTCACCCTTTTGGGATGATCAGAAATCCAGAAACCTTATTGTCATTTTCTTATTCTACTTGAAGTGTCTTCTAGTTTTGTAAACCCAAGGAATTGCATGGACGTATCCTCTCCCCTCGCCTTCACAGATCTTGTGTGAAAGAGAAATCCATACAAATCCTTTAGCATGGCTACCTCCTAAGAGCTTTAATAGAGCTAGTGAGAGTGGATTGCCCAACCGGTAACAGGCTAAAGCCAAGCCCTTCCAAACCAGTATATAAAAAATGTCATTGTGATTAATGTCATAGTGAATAGGTGTTGATTGCGTCATACCGAGAAGAAGATCTCCCTCAGTACCCTTGTGGTGCATTAAAACCTACAGAACGTAACTTCTGTAGGC
The DNA here is from genome assembly GCA_018584345.1 of Thuja plicata. NCBI lineage: Eukaryota > Viridiplantae > Streptophyta > Pinopsida > Cupressales > Cupressaceae > Thuja > Thuja plicata. Next base: position 106,811 of record MU227858.1, read on the forward strand.
GGGAGGCCTCCATAACGGAGCTAATCTACCGCAAGTATAACCACCTGAACGGATGCCCTTACTACAAACTATGTTCTAGTATCCAAAAACCCTCTATCTATTGGCGTAGAAGGTCAGAGACCGACTAAGATGCCCCACACTTTTATGGCTCTTAGTAGAGACAACATCCCTTTGGGAAGCAATTCCTTTGGGGTTTGAAGCTTGGTGTGCCTGAGAAGTGAGTGCACATGTAAGGAGGAGCCTGTGCCTCTAAGCTTCTAAGTTGTCTGCTATGAGTAAGCGTAGCTGAAGTTTGGTTCAAGTGGGGATTCAACAGATACTGCCTTGGCTATCCTAGGATTGTGATATGTCTTCTCTGGTACTACAAACATTGTGCTTGATGTTTCTTGCGTTGGGGAAGCATCAAAACAAACAAACATCTCAAACATTCAAATTGAACATCAAAACGATCAACGATTCCAAATCTATACTTCTAGGTGTTAACTATCAAAATATTGTCCAAGTTTCTGCATCTGTTATCAAACTTTGAACATCAGTCAACTTTCTGCCCAAACTACTATCCTGCTATGAAGGTTCTATCCGAATTTTCACAAAATCTATGTTCTCATCAACATCGCTACTAGTCTATCTTTTATTGCAATCTGTTGATAGTTTGACTTGTTGTTGTCTTGAAATCTGATTTTGTTGTGCTTGTCCAAGTGATCCATTATCTATTTCAGTCTTATTAGTCTTTGTCTGCGTTGTCCTTATTCTGGGTTGTGAGAACAGGTTAGTTAACCTTGACTCAAGATCAGAGTCATTTCTATCTCCCTCTCAATTGGACATTATCTCCTTTTTCCTTTGGTCTTGGACTTAATTAGCACTTTAGATATCACTTCAACACCTATCACTCAATCGGTTGATTCATCATACTTTCTTTTCAATCTTTTAAGCAAGCGCATCAAGACAAATCTTACAATGTCTAAAAGCGAAGAAGAGATTCTTAGGGTAGCTTTGTTAAAACAACTTCAAACTGTGGAATCTGAACTTCAAAGATTAAAGGGGAACAAGGATACTCCATCCGACGAATCCTCATTAAGATCAACTTGTCCTTTTTTATTTGATCAAGAAATGTCTTATTATCCTTTAAAGAGATTCTTTACTTCTTTGGGACGGTCTTATGAATTTGCATTGGAAGAACTTCTCGAGAATGACCTCATCACATTGCCTAAAATCACATTAATTGGATCCACATTCTTCAGTAACTACTATGCATATCATCGACACAATAAGCATAAAAATTCATCTTGCATGGAGTTGAAACATAAAATCCAAGATCTCATAGATGATGGCATAATTGGCATTGAATATCCTAATGATTCATCTAGTGCATATACTAATCTCAAGCAAGATCTAAATCATGAACCTATGTCTAGCAATGGTTCGCATATCCCATCTACTTCTTCCACCATTCCTCCATCTCCTACAACTTTGCAACCAACTACACCATCTCTATCAAGAACTAAGCCTAATGATGACTATGTCTATCCTCAAGGGTTGGTTCTGAAAAAAACCCAAGCTAATCTACATTCTGTTACAAATTATTTTCATACCTCAAAGGTCATAAACCCCACACCTTCATGTGCTTCAACGCCTATCATATCTTCTCCAATTAATGCTTCATTATCCCCTCAAGAATCTTCCATGCATATCAAGACCCCTATCTCATCCTTAGAAGTGGCTCCATGTCAAGAGGACAATCCAAAGTGTGAAGAAACAAATAGAAATAAAGATCAAGATCAAGATTCTATACAATCTCCTCCCATATTTGATGAAGGTCCCATATCCATAGAATCCCGTGATGATCCCCTTGCACCCTTTCATTTCTTCCAAGAAGATATCCCTCCACCTCAAGAGCTACATACTTCTCCACTTCCCAAGCAAGATCAAGATACCCCTTTCACCATTTCCAATGAACATATTTAAAATCACGAGCAAAGCACTCTCTCAACACCATCCAAAGATCCTTGTCGGAATCAGAGCATACCATCATCTCCTTGTCATAATCTTCCATATCTAGGAACCATCATTCCTCCAACTACCTTGTAGAAAAATAAATCTACTCAAGCTTCAGTTGTTCCTATCAAAGCTACTCATGCTCCTGTTGGTATAAAGATGAATTCTAAAGAGCAGATCCTTGGTCACGCAGCTCACTCTAAAGATGTTAATATCCCTTCCACACCTTATATCCCTCCATTTAAACGTAACCGTATGCCTTCTCCATCCTCCAAATCTATCCTTGGTCCCTATATCCCAAGGCTAAAGCCTTCAACCCTACTATCTATATTGGGTCCTTATATCCCTCCATCTACCATGCCTATCACTACTAG
>MU227858.1:110481-137705 GCA_018584345.1 Thuja plicata
TGATCTTGCTTATCCCAAGCCTATCCTTCCTATCTCTCAGCATTCATGCCATAATCTGAAACATCTACTTATACCTCCATCACCCCTTATCCTAATTACGCTTTCATAGCTATGTCCTATCCAAAATTAACCCCTTGGTCTTGATCAAAATGGAAAATTATTTCTCATAAGTCTCTTGACATGTCCATTCTTTTGGACCACATAATTTCATGACATCAGGTCATTATCCTATATGCTCTACAACATCGCTCCATGAGCCTACATTGCTATATTATTTTTTTCTCTAGGTTGGGTAATCTTGAAGAGACTGTCCTTGATGGTCGCATTCACCCTCTTCATCCATCATTGGCTATCTATCTCATACATCAGCTTTCTAATCCATGTACAATGTCCTACACCTTGCTAGACATTGGGGCAAACCATTGTGATCTTTCTTGAGATTGAGTAATCTCTAAAAATCTAAAAATTAAAAAATCTCTAAAAAAATTCTAAAAATCCTAAAAGTCCTATTTAAAAAAAAAGTTGCTTTCCTGCTTTAGTTTGCTCGCTCATGCCTTTGCTCTCAGTCATCTTCAAGATTTTTCTTGGCTTCACATGGATTGAAACTAGTCACACTCAGGGGCATCTCCCTAGCCTAGGGGGCATTTTCTTATCTTTTGGAGTCTCTCTCCTCTTCGCATCAGTCACCAACGGTTCTCACTGAGTCTGCCTGCAGATGCCTAGATCTCACATTGATCTTTATGCTTGAGAATCTCTCTCACATTAGTCACCAATGATTCTCACTGCGTCTACCTACTATCGCTATACTACTGAGATTTCTCACATCGACTCGCTGTTTGGATATTTGACATTGATCTGTTCATTACTTGGGGGCATGGCTCCCCACTTTGATCTCATCTTCATTTTACACTTGTGTCAGTAATCTTGTCTAAAAGGACAACTCTCTACTGGTGCAAACTGGATTTTCTCAACACCCCAATCAAACAGTGTTTTTCAACACTCGCTTTGGACACATCTATGTTTTTTAACACACATTGGATACATCGTAACATGGACATCTCTTGATAGCAATTAAACACATTGCACTCACAAGCACAACGATGTTTTTCAACACCCTGAACCTAGCCACATTCGTAAACTTTGAAATGTGCTGAGCTATGATTGAATCTTTCTTTGTATGCTATCTGTTCTCATCAATTTCACTAATATTTTCTTTGTCTACTGCTTGTGGGTGTGGTTTCGATGATCCGGCAATGTCAGATAAACAGGGTGTATGTGATAAGAGCTTCTGCATTAAGGTGGAAAAGCCTCACATCCATTGATCTTGTTTATTTGTACGCCAAGGGGAGGTTGGAACTATCTCCTTGACTGTTATTGCTCAATTTTCTTACTTGTGTACTCTTACTATATCAAATTGGAAACAATGTTCAGGTCACCTTGGCTTTTGTGCCATGGTGCTTATGTTCGTTTCCTACATTTTATCTGATGAAAGTCATATTCAGATTCTTATGGTCACAGCGGCACCAGTGAGAATTGTATTGAATCCGATGTTCCAAAGTCCTCGATGATGATAAATTACGCGATGAGTCCAACAACCAAGTCCTAGGGTTGCATTTAGCTTAGGCTTGCATAGCAACAGTTTTGGTGCTCTCTTCATGGTCTTCTCATTCTTCGAAGGCCCTCATCTTTTGTCCTAGATTCCTCTTGACTACACAAGTGTTTGATCCTCGCTCTCTATCTTCAACTATCTTCTGAATCCATTTTCGTGATCGAAATCAAAATCTGACACTCCTAAGTAGCTCAAAATCGCGTTTTAAAATTTTGGGACTGGCGCGATCGGACGCTTGTGCAGTCAACTTTTTGACGTCACTTTCTTGTCAGAATTATCTCTCGTTATCATTTTATCAGCTTCTGCAATCTTTTCATCAAAGTCAACTCGAGTCAATTCTGGTCAAACTTGGTCAACTATGGTCAAACCTAGTCAACAGGACCTTCTAATCACTCTACATCGATTCTACCTTCTCTTGATCTATCTTTGATATCTTTGATCTTGCTTCTATCTATGATTTCTCACTCTCAATCATCATTATGATGTGTCATCTTTCGATTTTGCTCCCGAGGGGGCAGGATGATTGTATCATTGAATATTTTCGCATCATTCTCGAATCAGTCTGATCTGAATCAAAAGTCCCCATCACTAGGGGCATCTCATCACTTGGGGCATATTCAGTTTTTCATACCTAATGGTCAAAATTGGATATTCCATGATCTTGAATCTCTAGGGGCATCTTGATGTCTCGCAGCTTGTCATCTATCTTTCTAGGTATCTGAGCAATCTAACTCAGATCCTCAAGGATCAAGCTTCATTCTGGAGATGATTTTTGAAAATCTCATTAGGTATTGGGGCAATCTATCCCTAATTCCTAAAAGTTATGCTTCGTTATGAAGATGGCTCTCAAAATCTCTTTAGACCGTTATCCAGGCAACCTAACCTGGATCTCGGAGGGCTAACCTTCATATCGGGGCAATCTAACCATGATTCTGGAGATAGTCTTAAATCTTCATCAGCTATCAGCGGACATTGGGGCAATCTAACCCCAATTCTGATCTTCTCTCGGATGATTATACTTCTCGATCTGATCGGTGTCTTGGTAACCTAACCTAGACTTCTAAAATCTTCATCTTCACATCAAACTATTCTTTGAATCAATGCACTGCTCACACATCAATTCAAAGAGGGGCAAAATGTAACACCCCAAAATTGGCACCTTACAATTCTAATCATTTTTTGTGCATTTTATCGTCATCGAAGTCCTATTGTACTAGGCAAATCCTCTTCATAATTGACTTTAATTGACTTGGTCTCAAATGCAGAAAACCTAAATTTGCATAAATCTCACATTATATTTAATTATGAAATTATCAAGGTTTATTAGTTAAAAATCCTTATGATTAATTAATTTAATTCTAAATTCCTAAGTGCTTTCAAATTAAATTAATTCCACCCCCTTTAGCTAATACACATCAAAAAGGAATTGAATAGTTATTTAATTATTAGGATGAATTATCCTCAAAAAGGAATTCCATAATTCAATGTGAAAAGCCACTCAAGTGGCAATAATTCATTCTTTTAATTGAATAATTCCTTCAAAAATTGTCTCACCTTCCCCCATGGAAAGGAAGAGTCAACCGTTTCTTTTCAAGAAACTCTTCATCCCCTTCTCAGGTTGTTCTATATTATGAGCCTCATTTTCTTCATTTGGAAGGATGAATGGGAGAGAATCAAAACTATAGTTAATTTTTATCTTGTTTTTATCATCTTTTCAAGCTTTATTGCATAATTAGATTTAGTTTCATTTGGATTAGTAACATGTTGCTTCTTAATGTAGTTTTTTTACATATCTAATAGTTCAATTCTATCATCTTTTCAAGCTTTCTAGATTAAATGAGCATTTCAATTCTTAGATTGTAATTGTATCTCATAGAAAATAGTTTCAATTTCAAGTTTTTATCGTGCTTTAAAAATCCTCCATTTTAGCTATGGTCAAGGTTGTTGGCTCTCGTTCTGAGAGTAAATTCAAAAACCCCAACTAAATAGGAGGCAACAGGTCACTTCAATCAAGTTTGTGAAATGAACAATTCATGTTCATATTAGCAAATTCGATGATTGAGTAAGGACTATGTTGAGTTTGTGCCTAATTTAATATGTCACATTCAAGCACACACACATATGTCAAATGCCAGTAATCTAGAATGAGGATGAAGGTTGGGACATGCCATCTAGAATTAAGTTTTGTGCATCATAGCTTTAGAGCATGAGACAATGAAAAACAAACCAAGGGTAGTTGACATCATCAACAACTTACTTTGAGTGAAAATGATGTTGTCATCAATAAATTGAGAATTAAGAGCGACAAAATCATGTAAAAATGAGATACCATAGGTAAGGTGGTTTGATTGAGCATGAAGGTGGTTTGATTGAGCAAAATAATTACCTAAAAAATGAGATACCATGACATCCCTTAACCTGGCTCAATGTCCTAATCTAGTAAGGACAATATGCTTTTGAACAAGCACACTTCCCTAAGCTTCACAAAACTCTCTTTCCTTCAATGTAGATCTAATTTCCAAACTCACTCAGATGTCATATTCCTCAAGGACAAGTACCCCTTCCTTGGTACACACTCCCCTAGATCCATCTCCCTCTAGGATCATCAACCTCTAGGCTTCTTCTCCTGGCCTAAACCCAACTCACTCACCTTAATCCATAGAATATACATACACTATTCATCTTTGATCAACTTAGTTCATTCAAAAATCATTGTCTTGGGACAGTCATCACCCTCCTCAGAACAACCCCTTCTATGGATTCATTGTCCCTTGCATCCTTCCTCAAAACACTTAGTCACCTTCCCTACTTCCTCTAGGCTCCTAGGGCCCTTATCCATACTCTATCATGTTCATTTAACTTATAAACATAAATTTTAGATCAAAATGGATTAAATCTCCAAGTCATTGTTTCACTGTGACAGTCTACACCGACCTCTAAAAATGCATCGGCATAACCCTTAGATTGTTTTCTCTGACTCAGAAAATCATTTAGACACCTTCATACCTTGTTAGAATCTACCCACACACTTTGACCACACTCATTAGTCACTAAAAATAACCAAAAAATCAAACAAATTTACCTTCCACTATGTTCTTCAACAGTCATCATCTACCTTAGCAACCTTTTTGTTTAACCCAATACCTAGATCATTTTCCCTCACCAACACTTTCTACTTGTTGCAGACCCTCCATATACTACTTCCACAAGTCCCCATGACACCAGCATTACCAAACCTCTATGGACAAAGAAAAACATTCCATGTTACCTCTATCTGCTACTAATCTGTGACTGTAATAGTTACTATTTTCTTCTCATGCACATGCCAGAACTTTGCATGGCCTTCTACAACATCAAGGATAGGTACCATACACTCTCCCTGACATCCCTACCCAAATGTGGAGTTTATTGAGACCAATCCACCAAACCTTTTTGTGGAAATAATGTTTGGGGGGATGTAGAATCTATCCAATCTACCACATTTTCACAAAATTACCTCAAGAGAACTAGTGGGGTCTCTGTACATTTAGTTTTCCCATTATTGGATCATACATGCCCAAGGATTTTCAAGCGAGCATATGATTGCAATAAATTTTGATTGCATACCCAAGAAAGTTGGTATATAGTTTATTTATTCTAATGAGGGGAAACACGGGATCAACAATAGTTGGATCTTTCAATATTTCTTTGAAATTGGTTCTATATCACATGGAATAATAGGGCATGGGTTAAAGAAAAATTTGTGAATTGAAGACTCTACCACTTTTTGTGATTGTATATTGGACATCCTTCTAACACTAATAGCTCTTTTATCTTTTGGTAAAGTATCTCCCCTTTGACTTCCAACATCCATGGTTTGGCTAGGCAATGACATATTAGGTTATATAGTTCATACTAGCACTCCCTTATTACTTGGCTTATCCTCCATGTACAAACTTAGTAACCTTGGTTTTTGCAACTAGGATTATTTTTAACAATCTATAATCTCTTGTCCATTTATGTATATAATATGACAATAAACCCTTTTTTAACAATTTCTAATCTCTTGTCCATTTATACATAGAATATGACAATAAACTCTTGTGTAGAATGACATACACAAACTCTACAATGGGAAATAACATTCAAAGGGAAAAGTTCAATTGAGGATGGTAAACTATGAGAATGGCCTCGAACCAAGTGGCTTGTTACCAACACCAATATTGTGAGAAGCCTGATTTATGTGTTTTTTAATTGTTGTGCTATTGTTTGGGTCAATAAAGAACCAGATTCAGATGCCTATGTTAGAAGTTTGGAATATAGTTTGATCATAGTACTGGTCAACAAGTTGTAAGTGGAAGAAGAGCCAAATTTATACCATAGGAAGCCAATTGTGATATTAAGATAATAGGCTTTCATACGATCGACTTGTATGATAATAGTTGAATTAGACACTTTTGTGTATATAGCACTTAGATGCCTCTTTTCTTAATTAGTGTGCTCAAGAAAACTCTAAGTGCAAGAATAAGAATGTTTCTTCTTAGACATTTTTTTAATCTTAATTATGTAATCTATCAAGTTGGATCAATGTGTTCTCAAGTTTCTCAAAGGATTGTGCCAAAAATGATGATTTATTTTCCATTTTATTTTAACAAAGTTTGTTTTCACAATATTGAATAGATTTTGTGGATAGGAAAACCATCATATTGTTAGTTTAATGAAGGCTTTGGGGGGAAAAGGGCATACATTTGTGTAGATGCTGCAAATGTACTCTCATTAGATGGCGACAAAAATCAATTTGTAATTACATGGATGAACTACTATAGGTATAGATTTGCATGGCTACATTACCAATGAATAATACTGAATTGGATTTTACACAGACCAAAATTATAAATTTAAATCTATATGATATGAATGCAATTGTGATGGGAAATTCATGGGTCTGAAGACATTCACTACAACTAGCACTAGGATATCAATATTTTTTCTTGTTAATCTTTCTTATCTATAATGAAGCTTTCATTGAGGATATAAGACATATTAAAGGAAGAGGACGATGTAAAGAATCTATTGAGCAATACTTTTCTGTCACTCAACCAAAAACTATAAAGTTAATAAAGGATAAACTAAATAATTTTTTTTTTAAGAACATGGACACTCATAATATTTTGTACTAGATAAGAAGCCTTAAAAAAAAAGGTGTGTTCACTCACGGACACTCAATTTCACAAGAAATAAATCACCATATTTTATTGAGATGTCATTTAAACTAACCATCCTCAATAAGACTTGTTGCATGATCAATAGTATCAATAAGAATATTTTTTAGTTTCAACAGTGATTTTGAATTTCATGCAACGACAAAACTTATTAAAATTTATTAATGCTTTGAAATTCAAGGTAGTCTTCCATCTTGTTGGAATTCAATGACATCTACTAAAGATTCATTTTTGATACATCTAAAAAACCATATATATATATAGAACTTATGATACGGGGATAGACTCCTCCCACAAGCCACATTAATCATAGAAAATGGGAGAAGTCTATGTGCTCATGGAGGCCCTCAAAAATGATCAGAACTATCAAAATGGAAAGTTCAAGAACAGTTAGAAGTAAATGTGATTCCTGGGCTTAGAAATTGATGAAACAAAACGACGTTAACATGGAAATGAAAAAAACTCAAAATAAAATCATATTACTTCATTTTCCAATCAACCTCACATTTTTATGAGTGTTTAAAGTCACAAGATCAGAGACTGTACCCACAGGCAGAATTGACTGTTGCAAGAAATTTTTTTGTTTATTGATTCATAATTTGATACATTTGTTCCCCTTGACACACACACACACACACCTCCACATACCAATCCAAACTCGTGCATAACCCACAAAATAGATCCTCTGACACAACCAAAACTACCTTCAAAACTATCCTCAAATTGACTGAGATAGTTAAAACTGGCTGATTACACTTTGATTAAAATGTTTTCAAGTTGACAACATAGTTGTCAAATTGACAAATACCTATCCATTTTTCTTTGTGTAACATTGATATTAACTTCTAAATTCCTTTTAGGATCAATTCCTAAGATTTAGACCTTAACTTACCCCTTAAACCCAACTAGACCATATTAGGCCATATTTTGCGTATAAGGTAACATTACATCCCTTTGGCACTTTTAGTGCATTTTACAACATTTCATGGCTCTAATGGCCAAATTACACCAATAGGTGACCTTATCAGTCTTAACCCACTTCACTTACTCTTGGATCATCAAGTGACCCCAAAGAGTTCTTTTCTAGCCTTAGGTGCCAAAATGGCTTACATTCACTTGTTCATGGTCATATTACACAAATGATCAATCATACTACAAAACATAATCAAAATGACCAAAATGGTCTTATTACAATGAAAATGACCCTACATGGTCATGGTTTGTCTTCAACTCATCTAGGGACCCTTAGTGACCCTAGTGTTCCTTCTAGGCCTTGGTGCTTGGCCTTGGTTCTCTTGCACCAGTACTATATGTCTAATATAATGTTGAAGAATGCATTGTTCTATTCTAATGTCAAGAGCAGTGCAATACAATGACATTCATTGATAATATATCTGAAAAATATAGAGAATATTTATGTTTAATATTAGCAAACCATTGTTACAGATGAATAGAGATGAACTCTAGACATGTTATAAAGACCAAGTTTTTAAAACATAGTAAAGGAATGAAAGACAATGAGTGAAAAAAAACATGGTTTCAAAGAACACATAGAAAGGTATACAATGCTTAAGATAGGGAGATCACATCAAAAGATTAAATATTATTGCATCAATAATAGTGTAAGGAATACTAAGCTTAAGACATTGGCCAAGTAGTTGTTATTACAGTACATAGAGTAAAATGAGAAGGATAGGCATGTCATGGCTACTATGGAATAGATAAATCAAAGGATCAAGGCAATGATGTAGTAAGTAATTATAGTGAAGGGTATGAAGACCCTCATTAACTATGAAATGATCAAAAGCAAAGAAGATATTACTATTAAAGATTTCAAACAATATCAAAGAGTAGTAATAAAAAAATAGAGGTATAATTCATGAGGAATAGAGAGCTTGCACAAAAGGATTAATACAACCATGTAGTGAATAGGGGTTGGGTTCAATAAAAGGCTCTAATTAAATCTATTCCATAAATTCATCATTTGATGGAAGTAGTGATTGATCATTTTCAATATTTTGAAAATTTGGTCGATATTCAAGGTTCAGTGGATTAGGTTTGTAGTGAAGAGAAAGATAAGTCTATATTCATAGATACTCTTTAAATTTCTTAGATGGAAATAATAAAAAACATATCAAATTGTAGATAGTTTGAAAAGTGTAGAGGATTAAAACTGGAAGGAGAGAAGTTGGAAATGAAAGACACAGATGAAAGTGGGGATGGATTGCAATAACCATGGATATTGCACCTATTTCTCTTTGGGGAAGAAGTATGTCGTCAATGTATGCTTGTTTTCTTACTCTACTGAGAGAGTTGTAGACATCTTTAAGGTCTTTGGTAGCATAAACATGATTTTCTTAGTCTCCATTGCCATAGTTCTAGAATTTTTCACATCCCTATCAATTCGATCCATGTTGAGCATTGAAGTTGTTGGAAAGAATTGGAAATAAAATATTAGAAAGAAAAAACATAAGATGGGGTGTGAAAGCTAGTCCCACATGAAGGAATGGACACCCACACATCAGGTCAAACTATTAACAACAAACATCATGGACCTCCCTTTATAATTTAATGTTTTTAAAACTTTCAAAATATGACATTCACCTTGAGTCGGTGAAGGGATAGGATGAGATGAGATTCAACCACTAGTTCACTCTCCTCATCTTCGCATCCACGTACAATCATCATGCCTCTGAAAACTAGCTTCCTACTAATCTAGCTACTCCTACTTGTGATGTGAAGGCACATAAAATGCTCATATTGGGGTGAGGATCGAGAGTCAAGATGCTTTCTTTACAAACCGTGCCCTTAAATGATAGGTATTGAGCCCTGCATATCCACTATAATACAAATAACAATGCAAAACCAGAATTATGGAGTTTCTTCTAGGGGTCAAAAGACCAACGCAGAGTCTAGTATTCATAGACGCACAGGAAGGATTTTGTGTAGTATAATGTGATAATAATTTACTAAATAGAGGGTATTATATAATGATATCGACAATTTTTGTTTTGGTTTATACTATCGTATGAAGCGTAGATCACAGTTAATATAATAAATGGGACATGCTTTACATAAGGTGCTTGAGATCAACAAATTCACTCGACCATTCAAAACAATATCACAACCCATGAATTATAGTGGCAAAGAATGATTGATTTTGATACATTTTTAGCGGTACTAGCATTAAGTAGGGTTTCCACTTACTTCACTTCAGTTCAAAACATAATTTTCAAATTGATATCATGATATGAAGAAAATAGATCATTTGGACATACCAGTACTTGGATGTCGAACAATAGTGAAACCCTTCCTGCCGCCCGTGATCCACATAAAACAAAATGCAGTGAGTTCATTGAGTTTTTTTGTTTATATCCTGATTTGGTCAAAATTTGTACAATAAACTTAACTAAATTCAAAATTTCAACCTTTTTGGGACAAACAAAAAAAAGTGAACATCCCAAGCTAAAATTGCCTTTGGTTGAAAATGAAGGTCAAAAATGAGGCCCAAATGCATTAGTGATACTAGGAAAAATATGTACAATAAGAATATACATATGTATCAATAGGGATCCAAACCTAAATGCCTTTGACTTGTCCTTCTTAATTGTCTTCACATTCTCCAAAAACTACTGTGTAAGTATTTCACAAAGGTTACACTTAACATTTTCTCTCACCATTCTATATGCCATCAAAATTACTCCTGCGGATACCGAGTTAGGTCAGCTACTGTAATATAGTTTGTATCCAATAATCTTTGAAGCCAATCTAACATCTTACTGAAATATATCATTGATAGTCATTGCTCTCTTACCCCATCATGAATGTGTTAGGGTTTCCACCTGTTTATTTGTGTTCTTCTCTGCAACAAGAATGACTCCAGAATTGTCCAAACCTGGTATACTATGAATTAAATCACTGCATATCTTCACAATCTAGTCTCCAAGAAAAATGAATTGGTCATGAAATCTTCTCAGAATTATTTTAATCTATTCTTCTTTGCTAAACTCATAAATTTACTTCATCCATATTATAGTAAGGTTCTCAAGATGTGAGAAGTCATTTTTCATCTTTACATCTTCTCCAATCATGTCTTTCATCTCTGTATAGATCTCAAAGTCTCCCAGAGACTCATACTTACAGTGAGTGTAAGCCCTAATGTCTTTGACATGTAGAACGTCATAGGGTGTTTGCAAAAAAGGACCTTCGAGATCATCCTTAGTTGGTTTGAACGGGTGTTTCTTAAATCTATACCTAGGCCTTTTAGCAACATAAAAAATTAATGGATTATCCATAACCAAAGCCTCACAAAAGATCTAAATACCTTTTATCTGCCCATTCTGTTAGTTTCTACTTCGATTAGACGCACACCAAACTTTCTTGTTTGCACCTCTTTCTCTAATCTTTGTTCTTCTTCGCCTCTGTTCTTTGAATGATGTTTAAACAATTTATTTTGATTGACCTTATACTTCATTGTGTAAAGAAATGACACAGATCCCAATACATTCATCTCTATACATGATCCAGTCGACTAACAATCTGGGGATCACAAGATATAAACTGTAAAAGTTATGCAATCTCAGATATTTGTTTCATAGTATTTCCACATACTCTCCCTAAGCTCGTAAGAGCTTACTCCTCATAATCAAGGGTTGGATAAATTTGTGATTTTTTCCTCCAATACTCCCCCTAAGGCCATGCTTGGCTAACTAGGTTGATGTATAATTTTTAGCATTAGGGGAAGGCTCAGTAGAATCTACTAACTCTCCCTGAACCAATACCTCACTTGTTTCTTTAAACTTCCATACCTTACCACTATTTTCACCTTCTTTTCTGAAGTGATTTTTGAATTTATCCACGTATTCTGCAAGACTCTTACCAATATCACCAATATTTTTATTTATAACAATAGGTAGTAGTTCTCTTATGTTCTTTGTTCTATTGTACCTACAAAACTTTGCTATATGTCCTTGATTATTAAATTTGTAGCATGTAGGAGGTGATCTATTCAGATTAAACTGCAACTTACAATACTTTGTGATGTGCCCAAAGTTATTGCATTTGTAACATGTGATCTTAGATTTTGTTTCTTCCGTAATGTAATCTTTCTTGGTTCTTGATTGATTAGGCTTCCTGCATTCTACTGTCTTGTGTCCACATGTATGACAATTTTTACAATAGCTAGCAAAGGATTTGTAAGGAATTTTACTTCCGCAGTCTCTCTTCATGTGTCCAATTTTTTTGCATCCAAAGCATCTACCTCTGAAAGGTCTGATCTATTCTTTAGGTTCTTCAAGAGTAGGTCTTTCTTCATCAATCTTCCCTTCAGAATTTGCTTCTTGAGTCTTTGAACATTCAGCTTCATTGAAGCCAACTATAGTCATTTCTCCTTTAGGTTTTTGTCTATCTCTCCGCTCATCAATCTTATCACTACTCATATGAAGTTTTTCAATGTGTTTCTTAGCCTCAACAAGTTCTCCTTTTATGATCTGATTATATTTTTCTAATTCCATATATTTTTTCTTCTAGTCATCAAGTTCAATCTGCATTTTTCCCATCTGAATATTAGCACCTTTTAAGTTTTCTTCAATTTTTTTTCTAGCATCCTTTTCTTGTTGAATTTATTTATCCATCTAAAGGGAAGTAGTTTCATAATCAAGCTTCAAAGCATATTTCTCTTGTTCAAGTTATTTTATCCAATCTGATGTGTCACTGTCTGAATCTTCTTTTATCTTAACCATAAGATCTTGTCTCTAATTTATGGAAAGTTCAAGCTATTCTTTTAGTTTCTTGATGAAACCCTCTACTCATCTTAATTTGAATTTTAAGTCATCATTTTCTACTTTACCCTTATCAAGGTCTTCAAGTGTTGCTTCAAAATTTTCTTCCAAACTTTTAGAATCCATCTTGATCTCCCTTAAGCTATCAAGATTTCTCTCCAAGGGCCAAACACTTTGATACCAATTGTTAGGATTAAGTAATACTGAGAGGGAGGGGGGGTGAATCAGTATTACAACACTTTAAACTTAAACTTAATAAATTCCAACTTAATCAGATAATTGCATAAATGAAAAGGACATAAATGCAAAACACATAACTCATAACACCATGAATTTTGTTCACAAGGAAATCCTGGCCAAGGGAAAACCCTAGTGGGGATGGTACCCACAAATATGCACTAAAAGTATATTATCCCTTTTAGGAGACCTAGCCCTCTTAGGAGCTGATTATTACATTAGCACATTTCCTTTTTAGAGAAATACAAAACCCTGTTAAAGGTATACTGAGCTCACTTCTCGTACAATCAAAAATAAGATTCTGTTACAATTCTTTATCAAAAATGAACAATACAAGCACCTTCTATGCTTAGGTAGTTCTAGTTTTAGTTTTCATTACCATCTGTCTAATTCTAACATCACAGTGCATTCATTCATCTGCTCGAATCCAAATCATTAATACCATCAATCATCTCTACTTTTCTTCTCTAAAGGTTCTTCATATATATACACTTTTCATATCTAGTCAGCTTTCAAATACATCACAAAATAGAATTAACACTTATACAAAAATTAAATACCAAGTTGGTGATCATACACTATCAAAACATAGGTAATCCTCAATCTGAATCCAACATAGCATATTTGGACTTCACATTATACTCCCGCAATCATCGTAACTGTTCATCTGTCATGTATCACTATTACTCTGTCTTTGCAAGTCTTCACCATATTGTAACTTAATATAATCAACTCCAAAACATAAGTGATCTTAACTGAAGGTCACACATCCCAAACTAGCTTCTCCTAAGCTTGCATGTCTTCATTCACCATATATTGCCTTCGCTAACCAAAACTACACTTGTGTACCCTGTAACTCTACTTCCTGAACTTTAGTCATTTTGTAAGCTATAACCCCAAAAATGTGTTCCACACCAAGAAATCATCCATAACATATGTGTTTCCATAAATGACAACCCTAAAGTGTTCATGAACACTCCTAACTGAACCACTTGCCAACACGACAACAATCTTCCATGACATGATGCATAAAACCATGGAAGATAATGTGGATAATACATTGGGAAAATAGATCAACAGAAAGGATTTCTTGAAGGATTTAAGAAAAATATTTGATAGAATGGATCAATTCAGGTTATAGTTAAATCCTAAGAAATGTTCCTTTGGAGTTACTTATGGTAAACTCTTAGGAAATATTATGTCGGCAAAGATATTTGAAGTTGATCCTTTTAAAGTCAAAGCAATAATGAATATGCAACCACCAAAGAACATAAGTCAATTGAGTATCTTCAAGGAAATTACAGTCTATAAGACACTTCATATCCCAATTGGTAGATAAATCACATCCATTCACAATGTCGCTACACAAAGGTGTCACTTTCTAGTGAGATGGAACATGTGAACAATTATTCAATCAAGTAAAGAAGTATTTGGAAAATCTTCCTATCTTGATGTCTCCTATTCAGGGTAAGCCATTGCTACTCTATATCCCAACAACTAAAACATCATTGGGAGAATTACTAGCACAACAAGATGAAATAGGAAAAGAAAGATCCATATACTACATTAGCAGAACATTGGTTGCCTATGAACTCAACTACATAGTTTTAGAAAAAGTGTGTTTGATAGTAGTCTTTGCATCAAATAAGTTAAGACACTACATTCTTTCTCACTTAGTTAAACTCATTTCTAATATTGATCCACTCAAATATCTATTCAACAAAGCAACACTAATAGGAATATTAGCAAAATGGGTAATGATACTGAGCGAGTTTGATATTGAGTATGTGGATAGGAGGGCTATAAAGGGAAAATTGATTGTAGATCAACTAGCAGAAGCACCTTTGTAGGATGAGAGAGCACTAAGGATTTAATTTCTTGATGAATCTATATTCACCGTAATGGAATACCCATGTAAATTGCACTTTGATGGATTATTCACTCAATAGGGATTTGGAATAGGAGTACTATTCATCACACCTCAAGGATATACTATCCCAAAAGCATACAAGATGATGTTTCCATGCACCAAAATAATCGAGGAATATGAAGCCTTGGTCAATGGTTTAAAGATGGCACTAGAATAAAAAATCACTGAATTACAAATATATGGTGACTCAACTGATAGTTAATCATATCAATGATCAGTATCAAATAAAGGATGAAAAATTGGTGTCATACAAGAAAATGGTGGATGACCTCAAAAAGTACTCTATATATATTAGATTTGAACATATTCTTAGAGAAGTCAAGAAAGAAGATGACATAATGGTAACTGTGGCCTCTTTTCTATAGATGTCAGACCAACAAATCCGCTATGATTTCTTGGTGGAAGAGTTACCCTATCCATCTTATGATTTTCCTAATTCCCATCATATCTATCAAATAGTTGGACATGACTCCTCCCGATATGGAAAAATCTACATGTACCTCAAAGACAATACCATTCCTGAATATTTATCCAAAAACTAGAAATGAAACCTTATCCATCAAGCCTCCCATTACATTATCATAGATGATGACTTATATCAAATATGTCTTGATGGTACTTTACTTATATGTTTAGAATGAGAAGAATCCCACAATGCCTTACATGAAGTCCTTGAAGGTATATGTGGATCACATTCAAATGGTCTCACTATTACAAAGAAACTCTTGAGAATAAGATACTATTGACCAACAATAGAGAGAGATTCTGTTTGGTTTTCCAAACAATGCAAAAAAAAATCAAATCCATGGCAACCTCATCCATGCACTAGCATGATATTTTCTACCTTTCATCACGTATTGGCCCTTTTTCCAATGGGCATTCGATTTAATTTTTCAAATCTATCCCTCTTCTTCAAATGGACATAAGTTCATCATAACTGGTAAAAAATATTTTACAAAGTGGGTTGAGGCTATACCTTTGATCACTTCTACTAGAAAACAAATATCAATGTTCATACTCAACTACATAATATGCAAATATGATATTCCTTCTTCTATAGTGATAGATAATGGAAAAAATTTTAAGAGCAAGGATCTCATTGAGCTTTGTGAAAAGTTTCATATCACACAATATTTATCATCTATTTATTATCCACAAGTGAATGGACAAGTAGAGGCAACTAACAAAAACATTTTGAAAATCTTGCACAGAATAGTTAATGAGGTTGGTAGAGATTGGCATCTTCAACTAAATAAAACTTTATGGGCATATCATACAAGCATTAGAACACCAATATGAGTCACTCCATATGACCCTGTCTATGGATTAAAAGTTTTTTTTCCAATCAAAGTTGAATTACCATCCTTTAAGGTATCTTTAAGAGGGCTTATCTCTAATGAAGAATATAGGATCTCCCACTTACAAGAACTAGAATTGATAGAGGAGAATCGACAAGAGGCCTTTGATCATCTTTGAGTCTATCAGAAAATAATGGATAGAGGGTATAATTTTAAAGTCAGGCATAGAGAGTTTCAAGTTTGTGACTTAGTGCTGAGAGAAAATCCTAGAACAAAGAAAGCGAGAGAAAAGAAAAGGAAGTTTAAACCAAAATGGCTGGGACCCTTTGTAATAGTATCTGCATATGGATCCGGTGCTTATTGGTTGTCAATACTTGATGGAGATTTACTTCCATACCCTATTAAAACCATCCATCTAAAGAAGTTCTATACTGACAAATTGAGTTTAGTATTTGTACAGTGCAAAATGATCCTGAAGAAAATAAAAAACAATGAAAAATGATCCTGAAGAAAATAAAAGATAGTGGAAAATGTTCCTAGAGAAAGGATAAAAATCATAAGAGTTATTGAAAAAATGGTTATCTTCGTGAAGACCTAGCAAACACACGCCTTGATAATAGCAAAAAGATCAAGAAAATATTAAAAATACAAAAAAATAAGAAAAAAAAAGTTTATCTTGGTGAAAACCTAGAAAACAGGTGTCTTGATAATTGTTTTTAAAAAAAATACAAAAAAAAGATTAAAAAAATCAAATAATATAAAAAATTACAATAAACACAAGTGGTGAAAACTTGGAAATAGGCACTACTTGTAAGCCAGCTAGTCCATTTATCAATCCATCGCTTAACCATATCGTGTGCATCTGCATTCATCCTCGTCACTTGTACATAACCACCATAGCTTTGGCATCCATGTATATATCAATTGTTTGTGCATCTTATCACTATGGCTTGGAGTTGGTTCGCATCTTCTTCCTAGTACAGTTGTATATAACTGGGGGCCAGTTCCTATTCATCACGTCGAGTCCATATCTAATCTACAAAGATCATTTTTTCCAAGTAAGGTTAGACACATTACCTATCTCCAATCAAGAGTTATGGAAAAAAAATAATCAAAACCAAACAACGGTGTTTCTTAACACCGCCCTATCAAATGGATGAATCCTTCCAAAGTAGTGATCAAAAACCATAATCATACATGATGGACCTTTTTCTCAATTTTTGATGGTCATTTTTTTTTAGTGACTCAAATATGTCTCTAGACTAGAGAAACAAGGAAGGGGCGTGACATTTTCTGTCTACTATCTGTTGGTATCATTTTTTTCTTATCATTCCTTTTGAGTGACTCAAAGATGTGTTGAGAATAGAGAAACAAGGAAAGGGGGCATAATATTTTTCTTGGTTTCTTCTTGTGGGATGTGTTCCAATGAAATCTAATAGGATAGATATTATGGGGTGTCTGTGATAAGTGCCTCCATATATCCAATAAGCACAACAGTGTGCAATATGCGGACATAACAATGCTTGGATTATAGTATGCCACACATACCTTGACTCCAAACATTTATATTTTAGATGGAGGGTGGAATTCATTCCTTGTCTTTTGAAACATGATTGATTTATGACTGTCATATTTTCTGAGGAATTTTGGGAGTCACTAGACTAGAAGACTAATGAACAAATATGGCATTTTCTTTTCTTGCTGATTGCGGGAATTCTTCTGATGATATTTGAATGTCAAATATTATGGGGTGTCTATGATAAGGGCCTTCACATTTTTTAATACGCCACACACACCTCGACTCTAAACATTTTTATGCCAAAGGAAGGTTGAAATGATAAAGGGTCATTGTAGGCACACAAAATTTGATCCAAGGATATGAACGATAAGGGTCATTGCAGAAAAAAAATTCATAGCATGAGAATAGAAGGAACTCTTGTTTTTTTATGCAAGGAACACTCTGGTCATCTCAGCTCTACATTCATCGATGCTTGTGTTAACTTGCAACATTAATTGAAGTGGTACTCTGGTTCATCATCGACTTTCATAGCCATCGATGTTTGTACTTACATCCAACATAAAATATCAATGATAAGATATAACATAAAATAAAGATTGAAAGAATGAAAAATCATGGAATTTGGATATCATTCTAGAGTCATTTAGATGTTTCATTCATTCAATGTGATCAGACTCAACAAGATTCTCTCAAGGTGGAAAAGAGGAATGGTGACTTCATCACAAAATCTATCTCTTGTATGATCGAGTATCATGGACACTGACACAAAAAAATTGCTTGCATCACATGTTAGCTGTATTTATCATTAGCTATATTAGTCATACTTGTCATAATATGGTATAATATCTCTACTCCTCACTTATACCTGTAATCGAGTCTCCTTAGCACCCATCAAAATGCTATCAAAAAATCACTTTGACATTAACTTTTTGCAGGATCAAATGAATTTATTTGAAAAACCCAAATAGAGGATGATAATACTCAGATAAATATTTCCAATGATTATGATTTGTGAAAAATATCTAGGAAATAGGTATTTATGCTACCTTTCTATCAAAAAAAGGAAAAAAGAATTTTGATACATACATATCAAGTTAGAGCGATCCAAATGAACCTATGTCCAAATTACAGTTATTGTCACTTCATAACTCAATAAACTATAAAATATTCAACCAAATTGAATGAAACCAATTGGATTCTCTAGATATTGGTGTTACAAAACAAATTTAAAAAGAATTATATTCTTATTAATTTTATAAAAAAAATTTATGTTGATCAAAGTGAGTGACACTCTTGAAAAATATTGATTTTTCAAACAAACAAGTTTTTGAAGGAGAAGGAAAAATGGATACAAATCAATTCCAAAAAAAAAATTTAAAAATATATTTAGAAACTAGAAACAAAATTCTAAAAGTCGCTAGTTTACATCATCTTCAAATTCTTAATGCTTTTGCAAAAATAGGTGTCTGAAAGTGAAGTTTTTTTTTAGAATGTTCATTTCACTATCAAAGTTAGCCAAAAAGTAGGACACGATATTGTGGGATCACCCAATACATAACATCATATTTTCCTTCATAATACATACATAAAAACTGTACATAAAACCCATCTCATATATTTCCATCTTGCATTTCATAATAACATATAGAACATAATATGGTTAATACATAAGGAATAGAAAGAAATAAAGTGCACATCATGTCATCACATTTTATAAAAATAAAAATGCATCTGTCGCATATCAAATAGAAAACATTGTTTATACTAAATTCATCCAACATAACTAATCATATAATGCATCATCATATATCCATAACATAATCAAAATAAAGAACATGTGCATACACCATATCAGAATCACATAGAAATCATATAAGGATAAAATGTATCTCATATATATATATCAAAAATATGTCAGTGTACACATACAATGAGATCAAAATCTGAGATAGAGAATATATCATCCAATGTCTAACGTCAAAATACATCATCAATATCAATATACAAAATGTCATCATCAATACATCAAACAAATATCAACAATATCATGTATGGATTCTTGCATCTAGACTGGGACCACTTGTTGGTCTAGGAGCTTAACTAGTAAAACATCTATCCTCTGATCTAGCAAGAGTTTCACCCTGTGACTGACCTATAACTTGAGATTAAGAAGGCACTCTCCTTATGACATTTGGAACTACAAAATAATAAATTTCCTGATAGTAAGAAACTCTTCAACACTGGTGAGCAACATCCCTCAAAGCTCTATATCTATTTTCAGCCAAATCTCTCATGGATTTGTCTCTATCTGCAGTCAACATGGTCACCTGAGCCTCCAAAACCACTACCCAAGTCCTCAAATAGGCTCTCTCCTTCCATAGTCTTTTCTTAGTGCTACCTTGAGCACCCTCATGTGTGTCTCTCTATGTTGGAACTGGATCATCCTACACTGCCTCTATCGACTCTCTCCTCCTCACTAGGTGACTAAGATCCTTAGAGGGTGTTTCTACTCTATTCCTCCTATCCCCATTAGCACCATCATCATCATCTCCCTCTCCCTCTCCACTGCCAAATACAACACCAACTCTACCTCCATCTCCTCCTCTCTTCTCACCTCTACCTCCATCTCCTCTTCTCCTTTCATCTCTCCCTCCATCTCTTCCAACATCTCTACCGGAAGACCCTCCCAAATGAGCTCCATGCACCCTCACTTCTATACCTATGAACCATCATCCCTATCCTCCTCATATTTCACCGGCTCATCTATCATCAGAGAAACCTCGTTAAGAAAATTCAACCTCAGGAAAGGATGCTTCTCTTGATACTATCGATACTCATCCATCACCCCAGCATCCATCACACCCTTGGCATAATCCCAAACTACTAGAGCCAAATGAAGGTACTCCTTCCTCATAGCCTCAAATTATATGCTTGACCCCTATGCCTTCTCCTCCTCACAAGATCTACCATAAGATGCAACACTCTAAGGTATACCTTGTACCTTGTCATATTTCCTCAACACACTTTATAATAAATATATCAATCACATTACGAGTCCTCCCTATTAGATATAGACTAGTGAAAATAAAAGGTATCTCTCTCTAATCCTCCCTCTATTACTCATAATCCATATAAGGCCTCTAGACCACCACAATCACATTATCCATAATATGCCTCCAGTACTCCAACTTCTCCAACCGGGATTGTGTAATGAATCCACCATACATGTATATATACAACTCCTTTACTTGTCTCTCTCTTGGAACCATAAGTCTCATGACATGGATGTTCTCCCATGCCAAAATATGTAGTAATATCACTCTAGTTGGCACACTCTTATTGTACATGTACACCACCTAGTATCACTCATGGTACAAATGAGCTAATATGCAAGAACCCAAAGTGAAACGATGAGGTTTTTGAATCAAATCCTCTAATAAATGACCCCACCCACATAGAAATCAACTAGCACTCTTATCGAGTATGAGAAACCCACCAATCAATCCAGTAATTACTGATGGTAGAGCCACATAAAAAGCCTCCATAATCTCTCAGGTAATATTCTGATGAATAATGCTGTCATCTTGGAAAAATCAATGTAATTCCTCAATCCCATCACTGGCCTCCTTGTCAAAATACACCAACTCTCCAATGATAGGTATTCTTAGTATCTGATATACATACTTAGTCATTACTATCATCTCGCCTATAGGAAGGTGGAAGGTATTGTGCTCAGAATGCCACCTCTCTAACATAGCAGTCAATAAGCCCATATTTTCCCTATACTCTGGCATATTGAGTAGGTCTAGTAAACCACATCGTCGGATCACTGCATGGTCTGCATCTGATAGAGAACCTATTAGGCTCTTCACCTTTGGGTACATACCCCAAAAGATAAATACATCCAAATCAATCTACACAAACACAAAGTCATCAAACATCAATCATACATGACAAAAAATTCATCATATATATCAAAAATGTCAAAAACATCAACACACCTCCTTAACGTGCCAACTAGAAGCTAAAACAATAATGCCCAAACATAAAATAGCTCTCAAAATCATGCAACTGGGGAAAACTACCCAAAACTGACCAATCTTATCCTGAAAATGATCATTCACACTAGAAACAACTAATGACAGACCAAAAATGATGAAAACCTCCAAAAACAACCAAACAATGGCATAAAATGAACAAACTATTAGAATAGTCCCAAAGGATAACTGAGAGGGGGGGTGAATCAATTATCAACTAATTTAATTATTTCTCTTATTAATTCAAGAATACCATAAAGTAAATGCACATTCAGATAACACCATAGACAACACCACAATTTGGTTACGGGGAACCAAATGGTAAAAACCCCTGTGGGAATTAGCACCCACAATGAACTATAATTGTTTATAATAATCCCTGTTAGAAGCTCTTGCAACCCTGTTAGGAGTTATTCTTTACAATGCAATAAGTATAGTGACCTGGTTAAGGGTGTGACCCTGTTAGGAGTCTTTTACAAATAACCCTGTTAAGGGTGAGGACTCACTACTTAAATGGTGAAGGCTACAACCTTATGTAGAATAGATATGCACTATATCTGATGATGAAGTGTAGAGTAGACCTACTGTCTTGATCAGTTCCAATGTAATTTAATCTTCCACTGCTTCTTCACATAGATCCTTGATGAATGAAACTTAACTGATATTCTACTCTGTACCTTTTATGTCTCTTTTCTTATCATTCACACTTAGCATTCACAAATGAAATACTATAAGTATCTTCCTCAAAGTATAAGGTCATGATAGCTGTGGGAAACACTTCACCAACATCCTTGTCAGCTTAACTAAGCATTCAATCAACATTAAGACCGTGCAAAATGTACTGAACAGACGCGACACTTCACTGAGCCGGCTCCACCAAATTATCTCAAACAACACGATCTTGATGAAATATGATAGGCACTCTTAACCAAACATGGTTAACTCATAAATGATCATGAATATACACACACATATCCTAAAGATAGGTGCAACTCAAGAAACATAGTAACTACATTGGCTCTGAATAGATACTCTCTAGAAACTATAACTGCCAATACAGATTAGCACAACTTAACTGAAACATCAAATCTGATCCTACATGTATGAACAAAACATAAACAACATGTCTACAACATTATATAACCGTGCAAGGCTTGATAACATTATTTGGATAAGTACATATAGAACACTACTGTATATTATATGTTGTCATCAATGAAAAACATACAATCAACTAGCTGCCAGAAGTAAATCTCCAACAATCTCCCCCTTTGACATTGATAGCAACATATGATAATAAAAACATCTTTAGCACATGGTGTCTTCTTTCTTTTTAAAGTCTTCTTAATATCCTCATCAAAGAATCCTCTACACTGTTGCAGCTCCTCTGTCTGTGTTTATACTCCCCTAGAGTATATGCTCCCCCTTACTATATACTCCCCCTTTGACATCAATGGCAAAGGGCACCATAAACAATTAGGCACAGGTACTACTCCAAAAGTAGAGTAGTCAACCATTCATTAGTCACTATGGACTTATGTTCTTTCTGCTTTATCTAATCAGACTCAGGAAAGGGAATTACTCCCAAATTCTCCCTGAGATACTCAAAAGTATCTTTTGATAAAGGTTTTGTGAAAATATCTGCCAATTGTTCTTTGGTGCTCACATAATCCAATTTTACTTCATTACCTGCAACTTTTTCTCTAAGAAAATGGTATTTAATCTCAATGTGCTTTTTCTTTGCGTGCATCATAGGGTTCTTGGACATGCTGATGGTACTGGTGTTATCACAGTGAATAAAAATAGGATAATCAACCTGTATACCAAAATCTTTAACCATCTGCTTGATCCAAACCATTGTTGAACAATCCAATGTTGTTGCAACATATTCAGCTTCTGTTGTTGACCGAGAGATACAATTCTGCTTCTTGCGTACCCAAGAAACCAACCTATCTCCAAGAAATACTACTCCTCTAGAAGTACTCTTCATGTCATCAATACAACCTGCCCAATCTGAATCTGTATACACATGAAGTTGTACATTCTCTGATTTAGGATACCATAAACCATAGTCTATAGTTCCCTTTAGATATCTGAATATTCTCTTTATTTCCATTAGGTGATTCTGTTTTGGTTCAGCTGAAAATCTACCAACAATGCCAACTGCATTAGATATGTCTGGTCTAGATTGAGTAAGATATATAAGTTTTCCAATCATAGACTTATACAATGTCTTGTCAACTGCTACAGAATCATTTTCTTTAGAAAGCTTCCTATTATCATAGGAGTGCATACTGGCTTACAGTCTTCCATCTTGAAATTCTTCAATATTTCCTTCACATATTTGGACTAATTTATAAATATCCCTTTATCTGTTTGCTTTACATTTAATCCCAAAAAATATTTTGTAGGACCAATCATGCTCATTTCAAATTCATTCTGCATTTCTTTTGTAAATTCTGCACTAAGCTTGTCATTACCTCCAAAGATAATGTCATCAACAAATATGGCAACAAGTAATAATCCATCAGGTGTCTCTCTTATGAATAGGTTACAATCTGCTACTCCTTTCTTAAATCCAATTTTGGTAAGATAACCATCTAGTCTCTCATACCAAGCTCTTGGGGCCTATTTAAGTCCATAGAGTTCTTTCTTCAATCTACGTACCATGTCTATTTTATCTAATAGATTAAATCCTTCAAGCTGTTCTATGTAGACTTCTTCCTTCAAGTCACCATTCAGAAAGGCTGATTTGACATCCATTTGATATACTTTGAAGTCTTTGAATGTTGCATAGGCCAAGAATAACTTAATGGCTTCTAATTTTCTCACAGGGGCAAATGTGTCAGTGTAATCTATTTCTTCCCTCTGCGCATATCCTTTACACACTAGTCTTGCTTTGTTTCTGACCATTGTACCATCTTCATTCATCTTGTTTCTGAATACCCACTTTGTTCCAATCACATTTTTTTCACTAGGTCTAGGAACCAATTCCCATGTGTCATTTTTTATTATTTGATCTAATTCTTCTTCCATTGCTTTCTTCCAATCAGAATCCTTGCAAGCATTTTCAACATTTAAAGGTTCAATCTGTGAAAGTAAACATACCTCTTCATCCACTGTTAAACATTTTTCTTTTGATCTAGTCAAAACACTGCTGCTCTGATCTCCAATGATATCATCTTTTGAATGATACCTAGATGTGAATTTTGAAACTTTTGGTGTGACATCCTCACCTGTAATCTGTGATATAGATTTATGTGGTCCTACTCAAACTAGATCATACTACGGAGAAAGGTATTTCATTTTTTTTTTTGATGATTTTTCAAGGATGATGTGGGTTGCATTCTTAAAGGAGAAGTCTGAAACCTTTGAGAAGTTCAAAATATTCAAAGCCAAAGTTGAGAATGAATTTAGATTAAAACTAAAATGTCTAAGATCAGATAGAGGAGGAGAATTCACTTCTAACTAGTTTTATGACTACTATGAAGAACATGGATTCAAAAGACAGTTGAGTGCACCCAGAACCCCTTAGCAGAATGGGATTGCAGAAAGAAGGAACATGATCATACTTGATACAGCACACACTATGATGATTGAAGGAAAAGTTGCACACACCTATTGGAGAGATGCAGTCAATACAGTAGTCTATACTATCAACATAACACAACTAAAACCAGGCACGGATAAGACACCTTATGAACTTTGGTTTGGTAATGTACCTATAGTAAAATACTTTAGAATCTTTGGCAGCAAGTGCTACATCAAGAGAGATGATGGTGTTGGAAATTTTGAAGCTAGAAGCGATGAAGTTATTTTCCTTGGTTATTCTACCGAAAGAAAATCATACAGATGTTTCAATTTAAGATTAAAGAAGATAATTGAAAGTACTCATGTAAATATTGATGAGAAGTCCATGGTTCAAGAGAGGAACTATGAATATGCACCTATGATTGAGGATGAAGCCAGGCCTAATAGTAAAGACATTGTTATTGAAGAAATGCTCGATTGCATTGATGTTTCATGTAATGAACCTGAATCAAGAAAAGAAGTATCATAGATTACAAATGAGGATGTCACACCAAAAGTTTCAAAATTCACATCTAGGTATCATTCAAAAGATAATATCATTGGAGATCAGAGCAGTAGTGTTTTGACTAGATCAAAAGCAAAAAGTTTAACAATGGATGAAGAGGTATGTTTACTTTCATAGATTGAACCTTTAAATGTTGAAGATGCTTGCAAGGATTCTGATTGGAAGAAAGCAATGGAAGAAGAATTAGATCAAATAATAAAAAATGACACATGGGAATTGGTTCCTAGACCTAGTGACAAAAATGTGATTGGAACAAAGTGGGTATTTAGAAACAAGATGAATGAAGATGGTACAGTGGTAAAAAACAAAGCAAGACTAGTGTGTAAAGGATATGCGCAGAGGGAAGGGGTAGATTACACTGACACATTTTCCCCTATGAGAAGATTAGAAGCCATTAGATTATTCTTGGATGTCAAAGTATATCAAATGGATGTAAAATCAGCCTTTCTGAATGGTGACTTGAAGGAAGAAGTCTACATAGAACAACCTGAAGTATTTAATCTATCAGATAAACTAGACATGGTATGCAGATTGAAGAAAACACTCTATGGACTGAAACATGCCCCAGAAACTGTAACTGACAATACAGATTAACACAACTTAACTGAAACATCAAATATGATCCTGCATGTATAAACAAAGCATCAACAACATGTCTATAACATGAATATAGCCATGCAAGGGTTAATATCACTTTTCTGATAAGTACATATAGAACACTGTTGTATATTATATGTTGTCGTCAATGACAAACATACAATCAACTAGCTTCCAGAAGTAAATCTCCAACAATCTCCCCCTTTGACATTGATGGCAACATATGATATTAAAAACATCTTCAACACATGGTGTCCTCTTTCTTTTTTCAATCTTCCCAATATCCTCATCAAGGATTCCTCTACACTGTTGCAGCTCCTCTGCCTGTGTTTTTAAGTTACAAGATTATATACTCCCCCAGAGTATGTGATCCCCCTAACTACATACTCCCCTTTGACATCAATGGCAAAGGGAACCATAAACAATTAGGCACAGGTACTAGTCCATAAATAAAGTAGTCAACCATTCATCAGTCACCATGAACTGATGTACTTGCTGCTTTATCTAATCTGACTCAGGAAAGGGAATTACTCCCAACTTCTCCCTGAGATACTCAAAAGTATCTTTTCATAAAGGCTTTGCGAAAATATATACCAACTGTTCTTTAGTGCTCACATAGTCCAATTTTACTTCGTTGTCTACAACTTTTTCTCTAAGAAAATGGTATTTGATCTCAATGTGTTTTGTCTTTGTGTGCATCACAGGGTTCTTAGACATGTTGATAGTGCTAGTGTTATCATAGTTAATAACAATAGGATAATCAACCTGAATACCAAAATATTTAACCATCTTCTTTACATTCAATCCCAAAAAATATTTTATAGGACCAATCATGCTCATTTCAAATTCATTCTGCATTTCTTTTGCAAATTCTGCACTAAGCTTGTCATTACCTCCAAATATAATGTCATTAACAAATA
>MU227858.1:138410-153965 GCA_018584345.1 Thuja plicata
ATTCAGGTTCATTACATGATACATCAATGCAATCAAACATTTCTTCAATAACAATGTCTTTACTGCTAGGCTTGGGTTCATCCTCAATCATAGGTGCATATTCATAGTACCTCTCTTGAACCATGAAATTCTCATCATTCTTTACATGAGTACTTTCAATTATCTTCTTTAGTCTCAAATTAAAACATCTATATGCTTTTCTTTCAGTAGAGTAACCAAGGAAAATACCTTCATCACTTCTAGCATCAAACTTACCAACACCATCATCCCTCTTGATGTAGCACTTGCTGCCAAACATTCTGAAGTGTTTTACTGTAGGTACATTACCAAACCAAAGTTCATATGGTGTCTTATCTGTGCCTAGCCTTAGTTGTGTTCTATTGATAGTATAGATTGTTGTATTGACCGCATCTCTCCAATAGGTGTGCACAACTTTTCCTTCAATCATCATAGTGCGTGTTGTATCAAGTATGATCCTATTCCTTCTTTCTGCAATCCCATTCTATTGAGGGGTTCCAGGAGCACTCAACTGTCTTTTGATCCCATGTTCTTTGTAGTACTCATAAAACTGGTCAGAGGTGAATTCTCCTCCTCTATCTGATCTTAGACATTTTAGTTTTATTCCAGATTCATTCTCAGCCTTAGCTTTGAATATTTTGAATTTCTCAAAGGCTTCAGACTTCTCCTTTAAGAATGCAACCCACATCATCCTTGAAAAATCATCAATAAACAAAATGAAATACCTTTCTCCGTAGTATGATCTTGTTTGAGTAGGACCACATAAATTTGTATGCACTAGGTCTAATTTATTTTCAGCTGAGTTATGCTTGCTTCTGAAAGAGCTCCTTACATGTTTTCCCATAACACATTCCCTGCACATTGTGTCAACTGGTCTTGCAATACTTGGAAGGTCTCTAACTTCCTTGACATTACTTATCTTTACTATATTGTCAAAATTGATATGACAGAGTCTCTTGTGCCATAACCAACTGTCATCCACTTTTGCAAAAAAACAACTTACATCTGAATTGAGCTGAAAAAAATTAACTTTTTTTTTTAGCCTGATGTAATCATGTATCCTTGTTTGTTGTTAATAATACATTTGTTGTCTTTGAATTCCAAATGATAACCTTTGTCAAGTAACTATCCAACACTTAGTAAGTTGTGATGTAATCCATCAACATACAGAACATCATCTATCTTGTTCTTTCCATCCAAGGTGATAGATCCCCTACCTATGATAGGTTTAGGAGTGTTATCTCCACATCTAACCATACCACCTTTGTACTTGTACAGATGAAAAAATATGTCTTTATCACCTATCATGTGGTGAGAGCATCCGCTGTCAATGATCCAATCAGTTCTGATGTCTGCTTTGGAAATTAGGGCTAACTCCTGTGCTTCCTTTTTATCTTCAATGTCCATTTCTTCAAGAAATTTTTCCATGTCTTTAATGGCAACGAATCCAATTTCATCCTCTCCTGAATCTTTATCTATTACACCTTCTTCAGCATGGTAGAATTCCTTTCTGTATTTAGGTTTGTAATCAGATATGAACTTCTTGACTCTTATGGGACACTTGGATGCAAAGTGACCAATCTTGTTGCATGAAAAACATTTGAATGGAAGCTTTCCTTGATACTTTCCTTTGACTTTCTTTTCTCTTTTAGCAATCATGGCAATAATTTCTTCTAATTCTTCATCAACTTCTTCTTTCTCATTTGAAATGCGTAAATTTTTCTTACCATGTATTGATGCTTTGAAGGTTGTTTCACTTTTGGGTTTAGTCTTCAATCTTGATATCTCAAATGTAGAGATTTTACTGATCAAAGTCTCTCTCTTGAAGTCCTTTGAAAATTTCATGGTTTCATCTAGAATATTGATCTTGCTCTCATAGTTTGCTGTCAATGTAGTCATCAGCCTGTCCATTATGTATTCTTCTGAAATTTCTCCACCATTGCTTTTGATTCCATAAACTACTTCATTTATCCTTTGATTGTAGGCTCTGATGTTCTCTTCAGGTAACATCTCAAGATTGTTGTATTTATTTTTCCATGTCTTTTTGCGCACATTCTTTTCTTGGATATCTCCTTCAAACATGTCTTCTAAATACTTCCATATTGTGTATGCCTTGTCTACTTTATTGATCTCAGAGAATTCACTGTTAGATAGTGCACTTATAAGGGATTCTTTGGCAATTGCATTAGTTGTGAATGTATCCTTTTGTTTACTAGTAGCATCATCTTTTGCAAGGTCTTTTAAAGAGGGAATAGAAACTTCTTGTGTGGCTATCTCAAAGATCTCAAAACCAACACACTGTAGATGTGTTATCATTTTGTTCTTCCAATCCAGATAATTCTCTCCATCAAACTTAGGACTCTCTTTTCTAAAAAATGCCATCTGATCTACCTTAAGCTATTGGACTTTCTCTTCAAAGCACTTGGCTCTAATACTAATTGTTAGAATAGTCTCAAAGGATAACTGAGAGGGGGGTGGTGAATCAGTTATTAGCTAATTTAATTATTTTCTCTTATTAATTCAAGAATACCATAAATTAAATGCACATTCAGATGAAACAATAGACAACACCACAATTTGGTTACGGGGAAACCAAATGGTAAAAACCCTGGTGGGAATTAACACCCATAATGAACTATACTTGTTTATAATAATCCCTGTTAGAAGATCTTGCAACCCTGTTAGGAGTTTTTCTTTACAATGTAATAATTATAGTGACCTGGTTAAGGGTGTGACCCTGTTAGGAGTCTTTTACAAATAACCCTGTTAAGGGTGAGGACTCACTGTCCAAAAGCTCACTACTTCAATGGTGAAGGCTACAACCTTTTGTAGAATAGATATGAACTATATCTGATGACGAACTATAGAGTAGACCTGCTATCTTGATCAGTTCCAATGTAATGTAATCTTCCACTACTTCTTCACATAGATCCTTGATGAATGAAACTTAACTGATATTCTGCTCTGTACCTTTTCTATCTCTTTTCTTATCATTCACACTTAGCGTTCACAAATGAACTACTATAAGTATCTTCCTCAAAGTATAAGGTCATGACAGCTATGGGAAACACTTCACCAACATCCTTTTCAGCTTAACTAAGCATGCAATCAAGATTAAGACCGCGCAACACGTACTGAACAGACGTGACGCTTCACTGAGCCGGCTCCACCAAATTATCTCAAACAACACGATCCTGATGAAACATGATAGGTGCTCTTAACCAAACATGGTTAACTCATAACTGATCATGAATATACACATGTGTATCCTGAAGATAGGCACAACTCAAGAAACATGGTAACTACGTGGACTCTAAACAGATACTCTCCAGAAGCTGTAACTACCAATACAGATTAACACAACTTAACTGAAACATCAAATCTGATCATGCGTGTATGAACAAAGAATCAACAACATGTCTACAACATCAATATAACTGCGCAAGGGTTAATATCACTTTTCTGATAAGTACATACAGAACACTGTTGTATATTATATGTTGTCATCAATGACAAACATACAATCAACTAGCTGCCAGAAGTAAATCTCCAACACAAGAAGGGTTAGAAAATGACCAAACAATGAATGAGAATGACCAAAGAGGGGTAGGAAATGTCTAAAACCACACAAATGATGAAAACACTACCAGAAATGACTCGAGATTCACCAGAAACAACTAAACATGAAACATGCAAAAAGAGCACAAAAAGATATTAAATTCATGAACAAAGATTGGAAAAATGTCAACATACCAGGGGATGATAATGGGAAGGTCGCCGAATGAGCTCGAATTGATGCTTCTCGACAAGAACTTCCATCTCAATTGCTAGAAAACTCTCTAAAATCACCAAGGGTAAATGTGAAAATGAATGGTAAAAGTGGTAATTTTACCCTATTTTAACCCCTTATAAGGCATTTATATCACATTGTTTTCACATTTTCACCATAATTAATGCCAAAATCAAATTTATGACATCATTATTCATAGAAATGTTCATAACATCATTATCGAGAGCTTAATTAAAATCATTCAAACCATTCAAAATAATTCAAAACCATCCAAAACCATTCAAAATGATTCAAAATCATTCTATATCATTTGATTATCACTATCACATTTTGGTTTCACTCCTGAGGGGGCATAATCAACACATTCTCGCATCTGAGACAACTTTATAATAAAAGCACTTGTTCATTGTAACCAGATCATTATCAAAATCAAAACATCAGAACAATTCAAAACATTAAATCTTCTTCATTAATCAAATCATTCAATCACTAATCTAGTCATGGCATCAAATTAGAGATCATATCAAATATGAACCACATCAATAGGGACATATAAATTCATCAGGTTCTATATCAAATTGATAGTCTCATCGTAATCATCGGATCAATAGGGGCATATCAAATTCATCAAGTTCAATATCAAGTTGGTAGCCTCAATCCGAATATCAAATTGACAATGTCTTCATCACAAAATTGGTAGATAGTCAACTTCATCATATTCCATATCAAGTTTGTTATCTCAATCAGAATATCCTTAAGCGAGTGATTTCATTAGACCCATATCAAATTATTTACTTTTATCAACATTGATACCTTCAATATTTGTCTAATAGTAATCAATTTCATCAAGACCCATATCAAATTGGTTGCGCATATGTAATTCAACGATCCTTATCGAACATCGCATTAAACACATATTCAAGTTGAACAATATTGTGAGCATTTTCATTAGGATCCATATCAAACTGTTAGCTGGATCCAAACATCAATATCATCAGTTCTTTTTATATATCATCTCATCAGGCTCATATATGACATCAGATATTGGCAATCATAATCTCACTAGTTCAACAAGTCAGTAGAGACAATATCAAATATTCTTTGAATTAACGTGTTGCCTACACATCGATTCAAAGAGGGGAAAATGTATGCACCTAAAAATGGTCAAGATGAATCAATTGATTAAATCCTACCAAATTGATTAAAATTAAATCAAAGGATTCTAAAGTCTAAGTGTGTTATTGAATTTAATCAATTTAATAACATAATTAATCAATATTCAATAATCAATTAATTCTCCTAGCCAATTAATTAATTTAAAATAAAAAAATACCATGTGGCTAAGGAATTTAATTACTTTGATGTAATTAAATATCAAATATTTTTTCAAAAAAGTCATTAGTCAAACACCTTGGCATAATCCAACCAATAGGAGCAAAGCACAAGGATTACTCACATGTCTTTTCTATCTCCACCATCCATTTCATATGAATAAATCTTGGATCATTCATTTCAAATACACTAATTTGAACCCCAAAGAAATCAATAAAACCATGTCAAATCAAGTCATTTGCATTCATCATTTTGCGTAGGAGATTAGGCTAGTTTCACATTTGAGTTTTTATAATGAGATCCTCATAGTAGAATTGCATTTCTTAGCTAATTTCATAAACTCAATTAATCATGTAGCTGTAAATTACAGATTTTAGCTTACATCTTAGCTCAAATTCATCATCATTTGCATCAATTAAGATCATCCTAGCATCAATTCAAGCATATCATAGCATCAATTGGATCAAAATTTTCATACTTTAGGTGCATTATAGAATGGAGTCTTTCATTTCATGTTGTCATTCAATTAGATTTATATGCATTTTGAGAGAAATTAAACAATCTAATGAATCTTCATGATTAGGAAGCAATAAGATGATCTTGATGAGTTTTGATATGAATTTGATGATGTTTTGTATACTAACTCATTGAATTAATGTTCTATTGGATGTTGTGTGTTTCTAAATAGGCATACAATTCAACACAACACAGAGTTCACCCAAGACTCATTTGATTTTGTCTTTATGGAGATTTGTGTGTAGGCTAGGCTTTAGGTTAGGATTTAAATTAACCAAATCAAAGTATTAGAGGAATTTAGGAATATGGAGGGAATAAATAAATTGAGATTTATTTAAAGGGGATTTTGTGGAGGATATGTATTGAATTAAATTTAACACATTAGAGGGGATGTATTTAAATAAAATTTAAATACCTTAAGAGATTAACCTAATTAATTAAATAGGTAGATGAAAAAACAAGTAGATGAAGGCATTATATTTTTCTATTAGTATATACAAGGAAAAACATGATCTACACCATTGGTTTACACTACACCGACAGACAGGGCACAACACTACCCGATACCAAGGTTACCCGATACTGTCAAGTACAAAGCATCCTGACAAACACTATTCAGTGTTACCAGATGACAAAAAGGATAAAGGAACCCGACGAGTAACCAACAGTGCAACCTGATGGAACAACAAAGAGAGGAACTTGACAGATTAAGGGAACCCGATGATCAGTTCAACAAAGGAACACCAACAGACTTTCACTTCAAACTGACGACCAATAACCGACAGTCAGTTACATCTCGCAAAAACTGGATCTGACTTTCCAAGTTAGATAAATCACTGAAGTTGTATATTTAGCTTCTTGATTTTTTTTATATCCATTGTGTGTGGAGAAAGAAATGTAATTATTATTGTTTTAATTAGTTTAACTATTTTAAAACATGCAAACTAAAGATCAAGGTCAAGTTGTATACCTTGGCTCAAGAGTTAACTTTGTAATGCGTGATTCTAGAATAGGTCAAACACTTGTATAAATAGATGCTCAATAAATTGTGAACATGTTGTTTGATGATGATTATAGCCACTGAGAGCATATAAGGATCAGACAAGAAAATTCATGCAGAAGGACAGAAAAGGATCAATTCAGTTTCAAGAATAGAACACAGGCTACCGACGAGTAGGAAAAGGTATTAATCAATCACTATAGGTGATATTCATATTCTGAGAGCTTTAATGGATCTGTGATCAGCAATTATAGATTGCATACAATCAGGTCAAACATACTGTACTCATTCTAACCAGTGTATTACACTTAAGAAATCCTTTCAAGAAAGGTGGACTTAACAGTCCTATTGTAAATCTCTTAACTGAGTGCACACTTCATTAGTGTTGTTAAATCTCTTAACATAGTAGATCTTAATAGGTCTCCACCTCAATACTCCTAATAGGGTAGATCATCAGAAGTGATCAATTGTAAGCCTTTATCGGCTCCCTTCCATTCTGCAGATAGTGAAGTTTTGTGGGTGCCATCCCCACCGCAGTTTTTACTTCCTAACAGGAGTTTTCTGTGATATCATATCTTGTGTTATGTGTTTATTATTTTCATGAATGTTTCTATGAATGATTGCATACTATTAATTTTATGATTTAATACTGCATACATAAGAAAGAACATCAGATATGGTTGGTAATACAGTAAATATTGTTTACTAGTGATGAAATGTGAAAAGTGTTGAAAAATTTAGAGGTATTGATTCACCCCTCCCCTCTTAGTACTACTTCCCATTAATCCCAACGATTGGTATCAGAGCTAAGTATTTTATTGGAAAGCTTAAAGGCTTAAGAGAAAAGATCATACAATGGAGAAGTACAAACTTGATAAGAATATTGAGAATAAAAAGCTTGAGATATAGATGTTCTATGAATAGTATAAAGAAGTAGGAATTAAGATGAGAGAGCTATCAGATGAGAGAATAGGTATGGAAACGGAGCAATGAAAAAGATTATCAAGAAGAAGAGATTCTAGATTTCTTCGAGTCTTTAGGATCAAACACAAGTAATGCATCAGATACATCAGAAGAGAACATCACAAATCTAAAGGATATCAATCAACATCTGACAGAGAAAATAAAGATGCTGTAAATCGGTCAAGAGACCCAGATGGTAAGAATGATTGATGTGATGAGTTCTTCTAGTCAAGCTGAAATAGAAAGAACACTAGTTATTAAGGATAGAAGGAAGATTACAGAGAAACTACAAGAAAAGGAGTTAGAAATTCAAAGACATGCTGAGCATCACCCTGATATTACAAATCAGATTATTCTTATGAGTCAAGAAGCAAACATAATGAATATAGAACTCATTGAAAGAATACAGGCTATTAGTGAACTAAGAAAAGAAAATGAAAAACTAAAGCATGAGGTCTAAGTTCAGTAACAGTATAATGAAATTATGAGAAAGGCTGAAGAAAGCAATAAAAGAATGAATGATTTTCTTGAAGGACAACGAAGAGTCAACAACAACAATGGTCTAGGCTTTACTAAAAATGGAGAATCATCAAATCAAGCCAATCCAAAGAGTTTCTATGAAAATCCAAGATCAAGAAAGCTGACATGCAAACACTGTGGAAAGTAAGGCCACACATCAAATGTGTGTAGAGGCAAAATGAAAGGATTTCATAAATCTATATCTTCATTCATAGGATTCTATTATAAATGTAACAAGAAAGGACATAAAGCATATGAATGTAATTATAAGATGGATCAACCAAAGAAGGAAACCTACATGGAAAAATATTTTCCTACATGCAAAATGAATGGGCACACAAGTCTTGAATGTTGGAAAAAGAAAAGGCAAGCATGGAAGCCTAAAGTTCAAGAAACTCCCTATCAACCAAAGAGAATCGGTAATCAATATGTATGGGACTACAGTACTTAGAAAAATTGTACAACATGTGGTAGATATGGTCACATTGCTGCAAACTACATGAGAGCATGGACCAAAAGGTCTAGAGGATGGACAAACCCCGGAATGGCATGCTTAGACTGTCATAAAGTTGGTCATCTCAAGAAATATTGCAAATACCGAATGACAGAGACAAGCACATATCCCAATGGAAACACCATTGAAGATATTCAGAGGGCTAGAGACACCCCATCCAATGGATCTGGTTACATCACCAACCCCACTTAAGTTGAACAAGTAAGTATGGAATTGCACTACACCAAGTCATATTTTGCAACAGTTCCATTATACAAATTAATAGATAGTCAAAATCTACATGACTAAAGATGCATGTTATGTTACTTGTTACAATTCTAAGAAATCAACCCCATCAGTAAACACATACCAAAAATCATCGGTGAACATAAAGGATGAGTTGTTTACACTTACCGAGAATGGTTGGTCAACACTTAAAATGGCTAAGTTGCTAATCTAACCTGACACCCGTCGGTAAGGAAGCAAAGTTATAAAGTTGTCATGACAGAACACTGATATTCGTCGGTGAAAGCAGAAATCTTAACAGCTATCCCAAGCATCATGTCAAAATGTAAAATGTTATGCAAGTCTTCCCTATGAACTCTATCTTCATGACCTGATGAGTCATTGAGCATTTATGACAGACTTAGGGAAAAAGTCTATAAATACTCGACGGGAGCACTTCATTTTGCACATGCGATTTGAAGAGAAAAAGTAGAGCGATAAAAGATTAGATAGCACAGTGACCTCAACTTGATCTAGCACACTCCAAATAGATCACTCACCAGTTTCATGGATCGAAGTAAGTACCGAGGGCACCGAGGAATTATGTCGTTATTTTTGAGAAAGCCCTAAATTTTTCAAGAAAGCCCTAAAATTTGAAAAATGATGGCAACCACCTCAAGAACCATAAATATCAAGAATGACAAGAAGAATATGGTTAAGCTGATAAAGAATAGCACCTTTGTGGAACCAAAGTATAAAATATGCCTAGAGATTGCATCGAAAACTGATGAATCTGGCACATTTTCTAAAATGCCACCTAGGGTTTTGCTGATACAGGACGTAAGGTCCTACATTCACTGTAAGATCGCTGAAATAGGTGATCTGGAGATGGATGAAGCTTACAAGAAGCTTTGTGATGCAGAAGGAAACCTAAAAGATGAACATAAGCATCTGCAAGTAAATGGAATAACAAATGCCCTACATTTCCCGAGGGACTTCAAAACCGGCTAGATTAGGTTGGTACTTAGCAGAATGCATGATAAGAAGTTGTGGTTAGATCAACCTAAGAAAATTACTAAGGATGTCCTTCATACTGTAACTGTTTATCTGATAACCGAACAGCCTAAGGCACACAAGCATCCCTCCAAACAAGAAGTTGAAAATCTCACTAAAGCTAAATGGGATAACAAAGGTCTGAAAGTGAACACCATCACCGATGAGGAATTGAGGTCCAGAGCATGCGTGATAGGTTATAAGATCTTTCAGGCAAGAAGACTAAACAACATATCAGTAACATCAGGAAGCACAACTTACAAGATAGTGACAAAGGGCATACAGATGGATATATGTGAGATCATGTTGAAACAACTTGATGAGAACATGACTACAATAAGGTCTGCAAGGACTAACACATGTAAGTTCAACTCACTTATCATGTGTATATTTTTATACTTTCAAGAATGCTTTCCTTCAGTAGGAAAAGTGAAATGGGATACAAGAAATCTAGTCACACTACAGATTAGTGAGCTTATTAAGTCACTAGGAGACAACTTTGATTCAGTTACAACTACATACTTCCTTGAATTCAAGGAAAAGATGATGGAAAGAGTGAGGATCCTTGAGCAACTAACTGAAAAACATAGGGATGAGATATGTTTTATGGTGGATACAGATTTCTCACACATAAAACCGGTCATACCAAGAATAGCTTGGTTAGCCCCTCTTGATTATGAAATTAACATAGATCAAGCTACAAATGCAATTGATGCATTGATAAATGAAACAGTTGACAATAAACAACCAAAGTTTGGCACTTATGAAGAGGCCAGGTCAAAGATAAAAAGAGGCCTAGAAATCAAAAAGACTATCAACAAGAAGAATAAGATGGTTAAGAATCTTAAAAAGATTCTATCGTTTAATGAGGAGGAACAAGAACAAATAGAGGAAACCGATGAAAAGGGTACCATCGGTGAAGGGAAAGATGAGTAGAAATCATATTCTAAGGCAACTGAATTTGATACACCTCCACCACCTATGAAGAAATAGAGGACAAGGAGCCAAACTGCTAAGACCGATACCACACCTCTTAAGAAAGGTCAAGTAAGGACCTATAAGAGGAAGCAACCAACAAAGCAAACAAAGAAACAAATAGAGAAACAAACACCTACAAAGAGGAGAAAAATAATGGTCAAGACTAAAGCTGACATTGAGGATTCTAAAGAGGATGAGCCTGATATAGTTAAGAAAAATTTCAAAAATCAAACAATTGATGAGATAGCTAATGCAATTTCTACACATGGTACATTGACTGGTAGGAAAATCAGATGATGGGATACACTTAAGCCAGAAGACCAAAACAAGATACAAGAAGCAATCATCAAGGCAATGGTAAAATTCAAATATGTACCAGCTGAATTTGTCAACCAAATACCCAAAGAGCTGGGTAAAAAATTATCTCAACAATGGTCATATGTTCTTCACACCGAAAAGGAAGCAAGGGAGAGGGTACTTGTCACACTTATGCCTCCCAAATCAAAGATGGAAGAGATCAAAGAAATAATGAAGAAGCACTCTAGAAAATTTGTAGCTAAAATTAGAGCTTACAAAGTGCTAGAAGATAAGTTTATAGAGCTAGATACTATGACCGAGACTAAATGGAGACAACTCTCAGATTTGCCTGTAGAATAAACAAGTCGTGAGAATCAGTTACTTCTCACCGACACACCTCATAGAGAGGACAAGAAAGACAAGGCAAGTCCTCAGCACATTGCTTTGGACAATGTTGAAGATATGGAACCAATTGATTTGGACAAAGTCATGGATGATCTTGACATTCAAGATATCACACATTATGACTCTGATAAGGATCCACATAAAGAAGATGATGTAATCTTTATATCTCTCAAGGATCAAACCAAGAAATAATTGGAGACCCAAGAAAAAAAGTACATGGATGTTCCTGATGAAATATGGCCAAACACATCAATAATTGACATCACAGGTTTGGACCCTACCGAAAAAATACAAAAGGATGAAGTTGTCACTGCTCAACAGGATCAAACCGATGAGCAGGACACAAATCAAGATATAGAACAAGTGAGCACTCAAGATAATATGCCAATGCTAATAAAGGCCATAAATATACTAGAAGGTAATGAAGGATCTACTGCAGAAGATACAAGCACACCCGAGGACAAGGGTGATGCAGAAGAAAAAGACACCATAGATGGCACAAAGGACACAACTGCAGAACAATATGCAACCGATGATTAGAAAGATAAATCTACTGATCAAATTAAAGAGGAAGCACAAAAGGTAGAAGAGGACATGCAGAAAGAAAAAGGTGAAGAAGCAAAGAAAGATGATCTGGAGAAGAAAATAGAAGAAAAATCTGCAAAATCACCCAAGGTTGATGGAGAGACATCTTCACAAAACCAACAGGTGCACCCCGCACAGAAAACACAAGAAACATCTTCAACACAGCCTTCACCGAGCACTTCAGAAAAGACAACTGAACTAGCAATGGTAGTTCATAGTTCATACATATGTG
Source organism: Thuja plicata (assembly GCA_018584345.1). Lineage (NCBI taxonomy): Eukaryota > Viridiplantae > Streptophyta > Pinopsida > Cupressales > Cupressaceae > Thuja > Thuja plicata. The sequence continues at coordinate 150,817 of MU227858.1, forward strand.
TCCACTCAAATATGAAGGAAGAAGAAAAGAAAGAATAAGACTCCAGTAACTCTGGATGAAATACTTGAAGAGAAATATGAGTTCAAGTTAGCTAAGAAGATAAGCCAAGAAGTAGCATTGAAAAATGTAAAGCTTTTTGAATTGGTTAGCACAATAGATCTAATAATCTCAGAAGCTATAACCTTAATACATAATTTATGCACACTTGATCAACTCACTAAGGAGTATACCGACAAGATAACATAGATTGATGCTGATCTTAAAACAAGTGCACAAAGTCTCACAAATAGTGAAGAGGCAATAAAATTGCACAATGAGCAGCTCAAACAAGCTCAAAAATTGAGACAAGACATACAGATTACAGAGACAAAATTTAGAGATGAGGTAAATGAGGTTCAAACACAACTCTTATCGACACTCACACTACTGAAACAACATATGAAAGAGGCAAGAGAACTAATTTCCACCCCATAAATGTCTGTCCAAGACAACATTTATGATATGCATGCCCGAATAGAGCTAGAGCACATGGCACTAGAACTCCTAAAAGAAAAATGGGATAAATTGCTCAAAGATATCAAGACAACCCACTCACATATTCTTGACACCTTGTAAGTTACATATTTTTGTCACATTTTTTGACAACTTATAAGTTGTACATTTTTGTCATCAGTATCAAATAAAGGGGGAAATGATATGTACAATAATAGTAAAAGAAAAGGGGAAATGAAGGATGAAATTATTTGTATAGTCAGTCAGTTAAAAGAGCAAAGAATAGGGAATGCATATTATAAAGGAAAGTATACATGTACATATATACTTATACTATACCAATGCATACAGTTAGGGGGAGTCATATAATGTCAAGGATATATACATGGTGTACATACTAAATACTTTAGTATTATGCACATATCATTTTTTGATACTAATGTCAAAGGGGGAGATTGAAGGCATTATATTTTTCCATTAGTATATACAAGGAAACACATGATCTACACCATCGGTTTACACTACACTGATAGACAGTGCACAACACTACCCGATGCCAAGGTTACCCAATACTGTCAAGTATAAAGCATCCCAACAAACACTATTCAAGGTTACTCGATGACAAAAAGGACAAAGGAACCCAACGAGTAACCAACAGTGCAACCCGACAGAACAGAAAAGTGAGGAACCCGACAGATGAAGGGAACCCGATGATCATTTCAACAAAGGAACACCGATAGACTTTCAATTCAAACCGACAACCAAGAACTGAGAGTCAGTTACATCCCGTAAAAAGTGGATATGATTTTCCACGTCAGAAAAATCACTGAAGTTGTATATCTAGCTTCTTGATTTCTTTTATATCCATTGTGTGCGGAGAAAGAAATGTAATTATTATTGTGTTAATTAGTTTAAATATTTTAAAACATGCAAACTAAAGATCAAGGTCAATTTTTATACCTTCGATCAAGAGTTAACCTTGTAATGCGTGATTCTAGAATAGGTCAAACACTTGTATAAATAGATGCTCAATCAATTGTGAACATGTTTTTTGATGATGATTGTAGCCACTGAGAGAATCTAAGAATCAGACAAGAAAATTTATGCAGAAGGACAGAAAAGGATCAATTTAGTTTCAAGAATAGAACACGGGCTACCGACGAGCAAGAAAAGGTATTAATCAATCACTATAGGTGATATTCATATTCTGAGAGCTTTAATGGATTTGTGATCAGCAATTATAGATTGCATACAGTCAGGTCAAACATATTGTACTCATTCTAACAAGTGTAGTACACTTAAGAAATCCTTTCAAGAAAGGTGGACTTAACAGTCCTATTGTAAATCTCTTAACCGAGTGCATACTTCATTAGTGTTGCTAAAGCTCTTAACAGAGTAGATCTTAACAGGTCTCCACCTTAATACTCCTAATAGGGTAGATCATCAGAAGTGATCAATTGTAAGCCTTTATCGACTCCCTTCCATTCTTCAGATAGTGAAGTTTTGTGGGTGCCATCCCCATCACAGTTTTTACTTCCTAATAAGAGTTTTCTGCGATATCATATCTTGTCTTATGTGTTTATTATTTTCATGATTTTTTCTATGAATGATTGCATACTATTAAGTTTATGAGTTAATACTTCATAGATAAGAAAGAACATCAAATATGGTCTGTAATACAGTAAATATTATTTACTAATGATTAAATGTGAAAAGTGTTAAAAGTTTTAGAGGTACTGATTCACCCCTCCCCTCTCAGTACTACTTACCATTAATCCCAACAATAGAATTAATTAATTAAAACTAACTATCTTTTATGGTGGGGCTCCACAGCTTTTTTTTTCCCTTCAATGCTCTATCTTTCTCTTTTTCTTATTGTACAAGGTTTCGGGTCCTTTGAAAACCTATTTTTACTTAATCAAAACTATAATGTTGAGAGGAGTATTAATTAGAAATTAATTTAATTAACGTTAGAGTGCTAAGGACATTTTTAGATGTCTATAGTATTTTTCTAGGTAAAATATTTTAGGTGACATATTTTTTCTTTTAGGATAAAATTTATTATTTTTAACTAATAATAGTTATCATTATTTTAGCTCTTATCACATTGTTTATTACTTTTCGTTAAGCTTATTTCTTCATTGTTGCAAGTTATACTGAACTATCTTGATTTAACTTTTTAAGTCAATATATTTGATTGCATCATGTCCTGACTTCATTAATAAGATTCAAGTATTCAACCTAACAACCTAAGTGTAGACACCCTAAAATGGACAGGCTTGCGACTTTACATTAAAAACACTAATTTTCATCTATTAATTAATGGTTTTTTAATAATTAATTAATCATCTATTTTCTTCTAAATTCATTCCTCAAATCATCTAATCCAATTCCCAAAATTAATTAAATAATTAATTTTATTTAATTAATTAAGCTTTAATTGATTAATTATCATTATTTAATTAATTAAACTCAATTTCCTATAGTTTAAATCCAAATATTTAAACTCGCTAATTAAATTCTTCCAATTAAATTAATTTAATTTCATCAAATAAAGTAATTCTTAATTAAAAAGAATTCAATTATCTCACATGTTGAAAATAATTACTAAATAAATGAATTAAATACTCATTTATCTTCAAAGAGATAACTCCAAT
>MU227858.1:185069-196196 GCA_018584345.1 Thuja plicata
ATATGGTGAGTGCAGCCACTATCTATGATCCAGACATCATTTTTACTAACTTTAGATATGAGTGCAGTTTCTACATACCTTTCTTCATCTTCATTTGAATCATCTTTTACTGCCACAAACACCATCTCGATGTCTTCATCAGATTTGGTGTCAATACCTTCATCTTTGCATGTAGCTAGGTAACTAGCCTTCTTTCCTTTTTTCGTGTAGTCTCGGTATCTCTTCTTTCTGATTGTCGGTTGCTTCTATAATCTCGATTATCACCTCTGTCAAACTTATTTTCAAATGACCTGTCATTACTTCTGTCATCTTTTCTTGTATTAGGACATCTTGTAGCAAAGTGTCCAATCTCTTTACAATTAAGACATACAAGTGGTAATTTACCTTTGTATTTACCTTTGCCTCTTTGCATTCTTCTAACCATAAGTGCTTCAATTTCATCAAGATCTTCTTCTTCACTTTCACTATCACTATCTTTTCTCATAGTGTGTTTATGACTTGATTTACTTATTCTCAAAGAAGATTTGAAAGCAAAGTCTATGTTTGGTAAGACACTTTTATCAAATTTATTCATCTCAAATGATATTAGTCTTCCAATCAAACTATCTAGAGTAACATTTTTATTTGCTACTACTCTCATTTCTTGTATGGCAGATACTCTAATAGCATAAGTAGGCAGTAAGGTTCTTAGAATTTTACTTACCACTCTCTCTTCTTCTAGTACACCTCCAGCTCCTCGGATAGCATTGACTACCTCTTTGATTCTTGTGTTGTACTGTGTGATTTTTTCACCTTCTTTCATTCCAAGATCATCAAACTTTCCTCTAAGGCTTTCTGCCTTGGCTCTCAGAACATTTATATCACCACCATGTACAAGCTTCAATTTGTCCCACATTTTCTTTACAGTTGTGCATGTTTTGACATCTTCAAATTCAGCATCAAAGAGTGAGGAAGAAAGCTCTATTATCATGCAGTTGTGCTCATGCTTCTCTCTCATTTTTTCAACTGTGAGTGCTCTTGTGGGCAACACATATTCAATATCTAAGTATTGAGTAACATCATTTCCAATACCTAACAAGTGGAGTCTTATCATGCTTTTTCATGAAGCAAAGTTGTCTTTGTTCAACTTGGGCACATCTCATCTGTTCATCTTGTGATCTTTAGCTTGAACTGTTAAACTCCCTTTCTAAGCACACAAGCTTTGATACCAATGGTTAGAATAACTAAGAGGGGGGGTGAATCACTGGCCTCAAAAATTAATCCTTAAATCAACCCTTAAAACTTAGTACCACAAAATTATACCTCTAGTTATCTTTAGTCCTATAAGATGAATGACTCCAAATACTTATATCAAATTACTACTTGTCAGAATGCTTTGTAAAACCTTCTATTGTATGTTTACCAATAAGCAGTCTTTCTATTTACCAAAATACAGTAAATAACTAGTGCATACCAATCAATCTATATTTACTTATGTGAAATGCAAAACAGTAAAGTAATGACTCATAAACACATTAACAAATGAAATTTTAACATGGAAACCTTGTTAAGTGAAAAACCACTGGGACCACTAACCCAAATTTTCACTCTTCTGAAGTGAGCTCAGTGAAGAGCCATCCCTGTTAAAGGTTACAAACACATTATTAGGCGTGACCTTATTAGAGGATTTAAATGAATAGTTTGTCACTTATTATTTGGCATCTAATGCTACCATCCTTGATCAAACACTCACTTGGCTTGTCAATAGGTATCGGGCATATCCAATGCTACTTTGTGTGATCAAAATTTTTGATACTCCTTGGGATGTATCTCAATTAGAAAAGACTTTTAAGTCCTGCTCGGTTAAGAGACTTGATGCTTCAATGGTTAAATTGAAACAATAAATTGATCCGTTCACATATACAACTTGAATTGCAAATTTTTAGATATATTGTAAGTGCATTACCTTTATGTTCAATGTTATCAATTCAATACCTTTGCTCCACACTGTTCTGCTCTGTGATGTTGTATCACTGTTCATCGATTTCTTTAGAATTTAGCTCTTTCCTCAGCTTGATTGATCAGGTCTGAATGAAAACTTTCTTCTCCTTCAAAATCTCTTCAGCATCTATTCTCTTGCCACTCCCCTAATTCACATTGAATTATCTTGTCTCTTATATAGACATGATTTCACCATTTGTTGGCTTTCTTGATCTTGGCGTGATCCACAATTCTCACCAATTAGATTTAAAGAAAAAATCCTGATTTATGTCGTAGAGATCTTCTTGCCAACTGGACTAAACAACTTTAAATCCTTTACTTATCTATGGTTTTATCTTGTTGATTAAAATAATGATAAGTGCTAGTTAAGTCTATATTTAGCTCTTAACAACTAAGATTTTTGTCATTTCTGAACTCTTTGTTCTATCGGTCAATACTTTAGTTAGTCGTCGGTGACAATTGACTGTTCCGTCGGTGAGACTTCAGTTGTCTTTGGAATCTCTGTCCATCTGGAAACACTATAAATCTGTTTGTCAGGTTAAAATATCCTTTTTCTCATCGAGTAACACTGTGACTTTGCTCATCGGTAATGCTATACTTTTTCTCGTCGGGTAACACTGTGACTTTTCTCTTGTTGGTTTATTTTTTCTAACTCCGTTGGTGTATATAGTCACTCTGTGAATACTTAACATTTATGCATTACTGATAGCATAGCCTTGGATTCATTGGTTCTTTGAAGTCTTTTAGCAATATGTACATGACCATACAGATTATATCAAGTTGACATCAATGACAATACAATACATTAACTGATTTAATGTCTTGCATTAACTTTCTTTGTCTTTGTGATCATCAACTTAAGCATTTTCAAACATTCAATTAGTTATAGTTCATCACCTGAGTCTTCCTCTCCTTTCCTTAGGATCTCGGATGACAATTTGACCACTCATGATTTCAATCCTTCTATGGAGCATAACTCTTCTCACTCATGTCATGATGAGGATGATGCTTTAAGATTTCCTACTAAACAAGTACAAAATATTTCAATAGAACTTGATAAAATGGGAAATTGGCTTATTCAAGAAAACCATAATCAAGATTCCATCCAAGCTATAGAGTCTCTTAAGAAAGTCCTTCATGATAGTGATCAAGGTGTTAATCTCTTGCATGGTATCACTCATCTTGTGCATTTGATTGTTAAACCTTTAGCTCAAGAGGCTCAAGATCAAGGATTCACTCCTGTCACTAGTGAGGGACCTTCTTTTGTTCCTTTACCTAGCATTCCTACTTACACTCCTCCTTTGATGACTACATCTCCCCCAATTTCATCTATTCTTGTGAGTGTTCCACTGATTTCTCTACCTACCTCACAACCTTCATATCATAGTGTTCCTTTTACTTATTCCAATCCCCTTCCAACTATGGTTCCAAGTGCTCCACTGATTGTGTCTTTCATTCCTGTCACTTCCTATACCTTTCTTAGTGTTCCTAATATTTCTATGCCACCTATTTCTTCTAATAATTCCACAATTATTAGTTTGGCTCAAACTATGTCATCTTTACAACAACAACTTGCATCTTTAACCCAATCAAAGTTTATCACTCCTACATGTGACATGGGTAGTCTTTTATCCTTAGAAATTATTCATGCTATTCTCCCTCAGCAAGCCGATATGCCTCATCTTGAGAATTACAATGGTAAAGGCGATCCTTTTACTCATGTTAAAACATTTCAAATCCTTTGTAGTGATTATGCTCATGACCATAGGAATTTTGCTAAGTTTTTTGCTCAGAATTTTCATGATAAGGCCTTGCAATGGTATTGTTCTTTACCTCCTTATTCTATTGATTCTTTTCCTAAAATTTCTAATACCTTCATTCAACAATTTCAAAATAACATTGGTCTGCAAGTGTCCTTAACTGATTTAATGCATTGTAAACAAAACATTAATGAAAAATTGACTGATTTTATTGGCAGATTTAAACATTTGTATACTCAGATTTTTTATCTTGTTCCTGATATTGATATTCAGCATATTTTTATTTCAAATTTACAAAAGGATATTAGAGATAAGATTCTACTTACTAAATTTACCTCTTTTCAACAACTTTGTGCAGTACTTCGTCATTATCAATTACAAGTGATTCAATTTGAGAGAAACAATTGAATGGCTCTTGTTGCAGTTGATAAGAGTAATGATGCTCCTAATCCTAATAAGTTTCAGAAACCTAACAACTATGTCAAGATCAATAAACAGACAAATGCGGTTGTTGATAGAGTTGTTGTTGCATCCAACAATGCCACTTATGCATCCATTGCTTTCTGTATGAATCGTACATTTACTCCTCTCTCTGAATCTTTACATTCTATTATGAGTAGGTTGTTAAGTGCTAATATTATTACCTTGCCTCCTATTTGACCTCTTATCCCTACCACGATAGCATCAAAATCCTTTTATTGTAAATCTTTTTGTCAATACCATTGACAGAATGGCCATGATACTGAAAAATGTTATTCTCTAAAGCATAAGGTTCAAGACTTAATCAATTTTAATGCTTTATCTATTGATAATTTTGATGGTAATGGGAACAAATATGTCTCTCCTCATAATCAAAACCTTAAAATTTATAAAAATCCTTTACCTAGACATGATACTAATACCATCGCTCAACCATCTTTAGTTGATATTTTTTACAATTCAAATATGGTTGATCTCAATCACATTGTTAATCATGTAGAGTGTGTTGTTTCACCTCAACCTAATGTTCAAGATCCTTCACCTCCACTTCCACTTCAAGTTCCACCTAAACCTCAGAAACAAACTAAGGATAAATGACCTAGGGAACTCTCAATTACCTTTGATGATTCTGAGACTATTAAGGCTCCCAATGGTCCCCTTTATATTTATGCTAGGAATGCTAAGATACCTACGCGTAGTTTTCTTGTTGATCCCACATCTTTAATAAATGGAATTACTAAGGAAAACCTTTTTTTGAAAAACCTACAACGTGATTTTTATGATACATCTGATGCATGGATCCAAACTTGTAATGGTTTTCTCTATCCTACACTTGGTTCTATTAACTTTCCTGTTGAACTTTGTGGTAAAGTTGTAGATACTACCTTCATTATCGTTCCTACTTTTGATCAATTTCAAGTCAAATTTGGTTTTCCTTGGATAACTACTATGCATGCTATTGCTTCTCCTATTCATAAATGTCTTAAGTTCATTCATAATGGAGAAATGAAAATGATTAATCATAGTTTGTATCAACCTTCTAGGCCTAGATATTGTGCTACTCTTGATTTATTTTGGCATTTATTTCCTAATTCATGTCCTACTCGCCCTGACAACCTTTTTCATTCATATCAAGCCTATAAACATCACAAGATTGTCAATTAAGCATGCCTTGGATAGATCTTACCCGTGGTCTTTTTCCCACTCCTTATATACCTCCTTTATCCATTATAGCTAGCTCTATTACTCAACCTCCCAGTGTTGCTTGTCATCCTACTGTGAATCCTACCAACCCTCCTATAGAACCTATGAAGGAACCAGTTGTTATTCCTCCTATTTCTCAACATGTGTCAAACAAAGAAAAGGGTAACAAATCTACTAATGAACGTTGTAAGAAGCATAGAGCTAATGCTAGGGCTCGTGCTTCTATTCTTCAAAATTCTTTACCTTCTTTTGACCAACCTATGCTTGATGTGTTGGAAGAAGTTAATGTTCATAATGATGTTAAGATGAATAAGTATGATGATCCTATTGGCATCTTAGATCCTATTTTAATTGATCTTTATGAGGAGGATACTCTTGATGATCCTATTGATCTTAGTGATGAATATGAGACCATCGATCTTGATATTGATTTACCTCATATACTTTCAAATCAATTGATAATTACACCTAGTATCGAACATCACAATTTTCAAGAGGATCCTTTTTTGGAACTTGCTATTATTCCTACTGTATTGGATATAGTCCCTTTTGGGAGTTTCCCACCTTTCCTAAATGATATAAACCAAAATGGGGAGAGTAGGCGATGCACTTGATTGGCTTATCCTTCATGGTAGCCCTTTTTGTGGTTTCATGTTGTATTGTGCTTCTCCTGTAATGTGTTTGCTAAATGTTTGTTACACTCTTTTATACGGCCCTTGTTACTTTGTTGGTGCAAGGTGATAAAGGAATCAAACCTGTTGTACAGTTCCTCTATATGTATCTTTACTCTTCTATATCTAGTTTTCATGTTATATTGTACTTGTGATATTGTTCGTAAATGTCTTCCTTGTGTAGTCTGCTTGGATCTGCTACATGGTAGCACTGATTCTTTTTGGTCTCCATGTTGTGGTTCGAAAAGACTCTTCTTCGTAACTCTTGAGTTTTCTTTCCTCCATTATGATAGTAGTTCTGCTTTATTTGGGGAATGATGTCAATTCATTTTCAATAATATCATATCTATATATACATATTATCCTATGATCATATTGACCCCACGGTAGGTAGATCCCTTCTATGTTATTTGTATAATTATGTCATATTTCCCTTAATTGGTCTTTATTTGTGGGCATCTCGTAGTGGAAATTTAATCAGTAGAATTTTTTATGTTTCTGTTAAAGCCATTGATCTTGTTAAAGTGTTAGCAATGACTTTAATGTGGGGGCATACACTCTACTCAGTGTTTGCACACACACACGTTCAAAATATTTTCAAAACTTAAAATTTTTCCCCTTTATGGATTAAAGACTAATCCTTAAAGCATGGATTTTTACCTTATAGGATCTCTTGATCCCTCCATTTTTGATGCAGGAGCATCTTTGGTCATTGGCAATCCTGCACAACCAAAAAGATGTCTACTTTGGTTCTTTTGTTTGTTCTCTGTCGCTCGGTAACTGTTGCTCAGTGATGCTTTACCGATGGGTTTTGGTTCAATTTATTTACCTACATGTTCTCTGATGCTCGGTTATGCTTTACTAATAGGTTTTGGTGATGTCTTTACCGACGGGTTCTCTGATGCTTGGTTAGGCTTTTACCGACGGGTTGCTGATTTTTGGTAACCATCTGCCTGAGACTGTTATTTTGGGAGTTGTATCTTTGGCCAACTTCTTCATTTAATTTCTATTGCTAAGTTGATTTTGGATCTATGTGGACCTAAATCTGGGTCTCTCTTTTGTATCTTGAGCGCTGACTTCCTTGTTGGACTCTTGTATATATTTGGTTATATGTTCTTAGTTTAGGTATCAATCTTAGAGAAAGAAAGAAAATGCTTAGGTATTGAGATCAAAGGTCTGTGATCTACGTTGTATGAAGATGTTATTGTAATTCATTGAATATATGGCTGAAATCGGGAAGGCCTGATAGCTCGGGATGTAATGAGTTTGATCAATTTAATATAAAGGATCTCTATATTTTTCTTCTCTCACTGTGTTGTTTCTACATTGTTGGCAAGGTTGGTTGGTTTTGGGTGTGCCCTAGGCCCCATCATCAGTCCTCCTTGCGTCAAGTTTAAATTTATATGTATCTCTTGATCCCTCCAGTTTCAATTTACAATGCTTTGATCCCTTAATGTTAGAAGGTGTCCTTACCACCGGATCTCCCTGATGGGTTGACTAGTGAGTAGCCACATTCACTAGGCGGTTCAACTCCATCTTTCCAGTTGCACTGTTTCCTTGTGTGGTTCACAATGAGACATAAGTTATCATTGGGTGAGGTAATCACACCCTCTCTCTTTTTCTCCTTAACTGGTGATGTCTCTCTTATCGTGATCTTAGGGTTGATAAAGACTTAAATCCCTAGGGGCTAAAGGGATTCCTTTGTCCCTTTTGATTTTAATAAGATTATCTATTTTTCATGATCTCCTTTGCCAAGAGTTTGCATTGAGTCCATACTCTTGTTAAAATGGGGGCTAAATGTATAGTCAGAAAATGGAAGCACTTCGATTATAGACTAGTTTATCCTTCTGAGTAAGTGGTTTGGGGTCATGTCAAGCGCCTTGAATGGGTCTCTGACTTGGATCTGGCTTTTTCCCTTGTTTTGCCACATTTCCCACTTTTTTGAGCTTGTTTCTGACACCTTACACTGCAAACTGGGATTTTTGACCTCAAGTTCAAAGTCAACCTTTCTAGGTCATGGTTGACCTCAACCTTGACCTAGGTTAGAATCGACCTTTTTTTGACCTAAGGTCCATATTTCAGGTTCTCAGGGTTTCCAGATGTCAAGCTTTGGAAAGAATTAATTCCCACTTCAGGGTCGACTGTTTCGGTCTTTGGAGCAACAATTCTTAAATTATATTTAATATAGGTCCTCTTCTAGGGGTATAGGTCTAATTGGAATTTAATTATCCTATGTAGGACTCTCTAGAAGATTGTGCCCTAGATTCATATATAAGGAAGCCTCCTCTCATTTTCTCTAACCATAAGCAAGAGCAATCTAAGACAAGGACTTTAAGACTTAAGAAGTGAAATCTAAAGGTGAAGAAGCAAGATTTGAAGCAAGCCAAGTATCCATTGAATAATTAATCTATTCTCAAGCATTCAAGCACTTCTCAAGCACTTAATTCATCAAGAAGATCCATTGGTAGCCATTGAAGGATTCAAGCTCTATGGAGCCCTCTTGTTGAATATTTCTCCATCCACATTCCTCCAAGCCTCTTCCTATTCCAAGATCCATTCAAGATTGGTGTTGAAGATCTACAAGTGATTGATTTGAGACATCCTACCTTCTACATTCTACATTCTACATCCATTTGGTACATACATACTCATGGATCCACAGATTTGAATCCACCACAAGGGTTTCCGTACAAACAAGGTGAATTCATTTATACTTTGTTACTTATGTAATTTCAGTTATACTTTGAGGTTAATTCCAAAACTGGGGTTTTACCAAGGCAAACCCCTTCCCCCAACAAATAATCCATTTTTATTGTAGGTATAGGTTCAGAACAGCGAGTTGGAGTGCAGATTCAAATACCCTTTTCAGCAAACTAACAGGATCCAAAAACATATTTTCTGTTGGAGGTTTTAGAGATCAATTTTGCCCTAGGTTGGAATAAAAAATTATGGGTCAATGATGACATTGACTTTAGGGTCAAAATCGGATCTATGTCAGATCAGAAAAATATTTCTGGTTTTTGTTCGTCTCTGCATTTTTGGTCCAGATCCAGCTACAGATTTTCTAGAAACTCAATACAGACCCCCGAAAATAGCATTCTTCAGATATGTAACATTTCAAGGTTATTAATTTTATCCTATTCATTTCAATTAAATTTCTTAATCTTTCTAAATCTATCACACATTCTTTTCTATAAAATAGAATCTAAGGTCTTCCTCTTTGCTCTCATTTCCAATAGATTGATTCATTTATGCATTGATCCTTGCTTTGGGGTTAATCAACTTGGATCCTTCCTTTGTGTATTTGAGGTTAAAAGGAACATCTTATCTTCCCCTGAGATTTCAATAAACATTATAATTTTAAATGTAACAAAATCCATCTTATCTTACATCTTTGGCACCATCTCTATTTGTTATGTTACAGAAACATTCAAAGACAGAGCATATGAAAGACCAAATATTAATGCCTCTAATTTAGCCACATTGTTAGTGTCGGGAGGTAACTTTTTACAAATTGCTTTAATAATTTTTCTATTAGTATCACAAATAACAACACCCACCCTAGATATCCCAAGGTTACCACTCGAGGAACCATCAAAATTTAACTTATACCAACCAGAAGGTGGAGAGAGCCAAATGGCTTATTTTCTAGAGATCAATGAAGATTTATTAGTGTGACATCCATGGGGTGGAACAGACTAAAGCAAGGGCCATTTTGCATGAATGAATAAATCCCATTTGGAGAAATATTTGGAAGAATGAATATTTTTGATGTGATAAGACCTCATAACTTCATAAATTGATTTCTCAATCCTGTATAATACCTCTGATAATGAGGATTTTTTTTCCTAAAAATCCTATCATTCCTTTCAAGCCATATATTCCCAATGAGAATAGAAGGAAAAATATCCCATAAAGGTGCAAAGGTGGAGAATTTATGCAAGGAGGGTCAACTAAAAAAATGATCAGACCCCAGAGGTGTCATTCACCCCAACTTTCCAAGTAACCAGTACCAACAGTCCATAGCAAAAGGACAATGTAAAAACATATGATTTGAAGATTAAATGAAATATCCACAAAAAGTGCATGGGAAAATAGCAGTGATCCTGAATATGTCCAGGCATTCCCTAGTAAGGCCTCTGTCCTGGATATCCAGCCAAGAAAATGCACCAGCTTTAGGTAAACATGCAGCTCCCCATAACAATTGTGATGGCCAATTATTAGGATGAATGATGGGGAAATGAGATTCATATCTAGCTTTTACTGTATATTGTCCCAATGGAGAATCGGTCCAAATAAGCTCATCTTCTTGAGAGGAGGTGAATATAACTCGGTCACTCAAAACATTCCTAAGATATAAAACTGGTCCAAAAGCAATATAGAATTGAGACAAATATTTCCAATGAGCGAACCCATCAATTATAATAAAGTAATGTATCATCTTAAAACGTAAGAACTTCCATGTTAAGAGTTTTTAGCCCTCCTTAGGGGATGTATTTGACCTCCATTACATCATCCCCCCATTTCTGCATCATCTCCCCCTTATCTGCTCCTCCTTATACCAATTTCAGGACTGATTTCTGCATTCGGGGTTGCAAGACTCTATTTTCGGGATGCAGGGACAGGGTCGACCTTCTGGGACTGGGTCAACCTCAGCCCTGCCCTAGGACAGGGTCAACCTTGGCCCTGTCCTAGGACAGGGTCGACCTTGACCCTATCCCAGGGTCCAAAACCCAGAATCCCACAATTTCCCGGATGTTGGTCTTTGCAAAAAGTTCTCTCCCGCTTTCGGGTCAGCTGTTTCGGGTTCCGAATTGGTTGATTCCTAAATTATATTTAATATAGGTCCTCTCCTAGGGTTAAATTATTAAATGATGATTTAATTATCCTATGTAGGCCTCCTTAGAAGATTGTGCCCTAATTCCATATAAAAGGGAGCCTTCTCCTTTCATTTTCTCTAACCATCATCAAGCGAACTAAGTCTTCCAAGTGCAAAAAGCTCTAGCCAAGATTTTGTTCAAGCATCCATTGTT
>MU227858.1:208279-224858 GCA_018584345.1 Thuja plicata
TCTATTCAATATCATAGCTTCATTGTTAGATTCAATTCTACTACTTGCTAGCATTCTTATTTCAAATATTGAATTCAAGGTTAATTCCTAAATCGGGGTTTGACTAAGGCAAACCCCTCCCCCACAACAAACAAATATTTTTCTTGTAGGTACAGGTTCGAGACTATAGATCCAAGGCCAGATCTGGATACCCTTTTCAATTTTCTTTCGGACTGTGCGAACAGGGACACTTTTGGAGTTGAGCAGATCGAGTTGGGAAAAGTGGTACAAGGATGACCTCTTTTTTTCCTGTAGGTATAGGTTTGGGATTGAAGATCTAAGACCAGATCTGCAAACCCTTTTCAGTCTTCTTTCAGACAGCGTGAACAGGGACACTTTCGGATCTGTGCAGGGTAGGGTTGGCATTTGTGGTACAGGGTCGACCTTTTTCATAAGACGACATTAGAATGGAAAAATATTTTTGGGTTTTTTTTTTCTCTGCGTTTCCTTTTTGGATCATACTTCAGATTTTCTAGAAACTGAGTATAGACCCCAGAAAACAGCAATCTTTGATCTGCCACTTTGTAAGGTTGGTACTTTCTCCTATTCTTTTCAATTACTATCATTAATCATATTAATCAATCAATTTACAAAATTTAAGATCCCCTTTCTTGGTCTCTTTCCAAATTGTGGATTCATTTGTGTATTAACCCTTTGGGGTTGATCAAAATTGGATCTCCTATTTGTGTATTTGTGGATGAAAGAAAGGAGCATCTTATCTTCCCTTAATCACAATCACAATTGCAATATACAATCAATCAAATTCAAGTAAGTGTGAAGTAGGGTTAAGGAAATCAACACAAATAAAAATTAACAATTCAAACCCCATTTTTCTCCTTTACATTTTCGTTAACATCTATTTCATATGGTACAAGTAATTACAATCCTTGTCCCCCCAAGTAGTTTTAAGATGAGAATCCAAAGGGGAGCAATCACAAATTTGACATAAAGGTTGATGGCCATTCCAGGAATCCTCCCAAAAGTGAGCCTTAGCACCATTGTGTATTATCCACGATAGGGAAGGGAGGAGCATATCTCTACAAAAACATAGAAAATTTCACATATTTGAACCTCAGGGGAGAGACAGAGTGGAGAATATTCTTTCTCTATCATCAGAATCCAGATATTTATCCTTCATAAGTCTGACCCATTTCAAATGTGGGTATTGATAAAATTTACACAATAGTTTAGCCCCTAAGGATTTGTTCTGATTGGAAAGTTCTTGAATACTTGCTCCTTGTGCAGACTTAGGTTGACAAATCTTATGCTAGGCTAATAATGACAATTTATTTTTTTTGAGAGATATTTTTGGCCCATAGGAAGTCTCTGAGAATGGACTGCAATTCCTACATAAATCATTTAGGCATATTGAGGACATACATCAAATATATAGGGATGGCATTTAAGACAATTTTGATCATAATAATATTACCAGGTAAGGATAACCACTTATGCTTCCATGATAAAAATTATGAGAGATAGAATTAATGATCTTATCCCAAAAATTATGTTTCTCAAATCTTGTAAATAAGGGGATTCCCAAATACTGACAAGGGAGCTCTCTTGGCTCAAAACTCCAAAAATTAAGGAGCCCTTGTTAGACCAAAGTGGAAACATTAAGGAAGAAAATCTTGAACTTAGCAGAACTAACTAGTTTCCTAGAGGCCTAAGAGTAATCTTCAATGATTTGTTTAATAACACATGATTCATTCATTGTGGGCTGACCAAAGAGAAGTGTATCATCACCAAAAAGATTATGAGTATATGAGAAATCCCCATCTACTAGAGTAATCCCCTTCTAAAGACCCATAGTGTTGGCATTGGAGATAGGCCTGCTAAGACCTTCTGCCATGATAATGAAAAGGAAGGGTGAAAGGGTATATCCCTGACGAATTCCCCTAGAGAAGGAGAAAAACCCCTAGGTTTTCCATTAGTAATTATCGAGAAGGTGGGTGATGCAGGGGAATACTGGGTTCTTGGTGATCCTTTGGCAAGTAAAAGGTTGCATTTGTTGGAGCTCGATAAGCTTCTCAGTAACTGTGGTGGGTGCTTGGTTGAAGGTGTTGGCTCACCGATGGACTCAGTTACTTGTGTTTGTTTTTCTTCACCGACGGGACTTGGTCGTTGGCGTTGGCTTCTGTTTCACCGAGTTGGTTTTTTCTACTCGGAGGTTGTGGTATTTTGCTCGATGTCTGTTGATGTTGTTAGAGTAATAAATTAATTCTACTTATTAATTAAATCTTCTTGATTTCATTATTAAGTCACTTATTATCTCTATTTCACTTAAGCTAAACTTTAGGCATATAACATTTAATTCTTTTATTTATTATTATTATGCAACCTACATTTTTCCCCTTTAGGGTTTCAATATCCTTTTATAAGGATTCCCTCTTTGTAAATTATTAATTACATTGAGGATGTTATTGCATTGAGATTTTTTTCTCTATTGTTTGCACAATATGTTTCCTCTTCCATCGATCTGTTATTTTTGGCCTCCATAGATTTTTTGCTTCTCTCTTTCTGTGACAGGTTTGCATGCAGGTGATTCTTGGGAGCTATAGGTTGATAGTTTTAATCAACTACAATATGGTATCAGAGCAAGGTTTTTTGCGGGTTACCTATTTTTGGGAGCATTTTGGACCCAAATGGACCTCACCATCGCGCTTAGAAAGCCCAAAAACCTATATTTTCATATAAGGTTTGTCAGTTTTGGCCTCTGTGACATCTAGAGGAAACAATTGTCCTTCTGGCCATACAAGTATGAATGCACATTTTTCAAGGAGAAAATCATCAAAAAAAAAATTTTAAAAAAAAAAAAAACCAGCAAATTTTGGTTTTTTTTATTAAGTTTTTTTTTAAAAAAAACACTTTTTATTAAGTTTTTTATAAAACTTTAAAAAGCTTGAACTTTTTGGAAAGGATGTGCATATGCAGGTATGCATATGTAGGGGATGATGTCAGTGGTCGCAGGTCTGACAGTGAGATTAAATTTGACAGCCACGAAACCGTCATTTTATTTGCCCTTTTTTCCATAATGAGCATCCTGTTGTGTTTTTGCGATATCTTGAGCATACGGTATCGGTTTTTGACCTATCATATATCGTTGGAAAGATCTTTCCTAGATCTATCTAAATATGGAGATTAGATTTTTTTATTTTTCCATATTGTAGACTTTTTTCTAATCAAATTCAGAAATCCATTTTGCACTCCAAGAGCCATATCTTGCTCTTCTAGACTCCATTTTTTTACTTCCGCATGGCGTCGGAAAGATGATTCAGTGATCTTTATTTTTCTATGGGTCTCACACCCAAAATTTTCTCCATGTATATTTTATTTAGTTTTTTTCTTTATGGCATTCTGGTGGATATCTTGGATGTTTCAGGTCCTGGGATCGTTTTCATTCTAGATATTGTATACATATTTTTCTGTAGCATTTTTTTGCAAACGCACTGAGTTAAAGTGCCATCTGATGCATGCTGCATATTTTGTGTTTGATTGTACTTGCACTATATTATAAAGTGCCATGGGGGGGGCTTTATTTGTGCCTTTTTTTCTATTTACCTTTATCAAGTGAGTGTTCCTTCCATGACATTAGCCTCATGACGTGTGTCAAGAGGCTGATCCTTGCACGACACCATTCTTTATATGTGTTTGTATGTTCTTCATCATGCAGTTTTTATTGACGGTCTGACTCAGTGTACCTTTCATTCCTCTCCCTGATCAACATTATGGGGGTATCTCATGTTGGTTCTAATGTTTCCCTGGTTCGATGGAGTGGTCTATGTATTCATTATTTGTTCCTATGTACTAGGTGGATGCAGTGGCTAGGTACCTATGTATTTCAGTGAGATGGATCATTTACCATATGGACACTCTTTCATTCTTATTTTGGAGACATCATTCTATATTTGATTGATCAGCTCTTCAGGCTTTGTTTACAGTCTTCTCTACCTGATCATGTTCTATTACAGTGGAGGTTCCAACAGTTATTTTTTGACAGTGTTTGAAGCTTCATGCTTCAGAGGTGTTCTACATGCTCTTTATTTGTTCCTATTTTCTGGGACATTCTCTAGTTTGGAGGCTTCTCCAGTCCTTCACTAGGCTTCATCTCTTTTGGGGGAGGGATTTTTCCCACTGGATTTTCTCCTTTTTCTCCTCTTTATAGAGACTTTTTGTACTTGGGTACCTGATCAAGCCTTGTTGCCAGGACCCATCTCCTACTTTCAGTAGTTGTTTCTAGGTTTTTAGCTTCTCCCTAAGTTTATCTTAAGGGGGGGTGTTAGAATAATAAAGTGATTCCACTTATTAATAAAATCATCTTGATTTAATTATTAAGTCACTTATTATCTCTATTTCACTTAAGCTAAACTTTACGCATTTAATAATTAATTCTTTTATTAATTATTACTATGCAACCTAGATTTTTCCCCTTTAGGGTTTTGGTATCCTTTTATAAGGATTTCCTCTTTGTAAATTATTAATTTAATTGAGGATTATATTGCATTGAGAGTTTTTTCTCCATTGTTTGTACAATATGTTTCCTCTTCCATCGATCTGTTATTTTTGGCCTCCATAGCTTTTTTGTTTCTCTCTTTCTGTGATAGGTTTGCATGCAGGTGATTCTTAAGAGCTATGGGTTGATATTTTTCATCAACTCCAATAGATTTTTTATCGATGGCTTTACTGAGTGGGTTTCTATTTCTCAGTGGTCTATCTCATTGACTGGGCTTATTTTGTTGGGTCTGCTAGCCGATTGATGCATTTAATTTGGGTCGTGTTCCTTAAGATTTGGGTCATCCGTTGGAGGTGGGAGGACCTAAATCTAGATTGGTTCATTCTCCTAGGTGGATTTAATGATCATTGCAAGCTGAATGTTGGAGAACACATTGAGTGTTGTGTTATTGATGCCGACACATGTTTTGTTGATTTATTTTATTTGTAAAGTCGACTTGTGGTTGTGTTGTATAAAAAGAGGGTTTGGGTAGAGTATTAAGGGGAGAGAAGAGGAAGTAGTGGAAGAGTGGATGTAAAGGTCTACATATCTGAACTAGGTGAAGGATACCTTGGAGGGCTAGTAGCTTGTTGGGTTAGGAAATAAGAGGATTTCTTGGAATCTTGCGAGCATAAGTTTAGATTTGTCTTGATTTTTCCTGCCAGATTGTTGTCTGTTATAGGTCTGGGCTGTTGAGGGAGTGATCTGAAGCTTGGAGAAGATCTCTATGATAAATCTTAGTGTGTTTTCTGATTTATGTGGTCGTAATCGAAAAGGCCTTATAGCTCGGCATGTTGTATGTAATTGAACTTCTGATAATTAATGAGTTGATATTGATTATATTTGGTTGTGTTGTGGTTTCTGTTGTTGTTCTTGTTGTTGGTTGCAAGTCTGGACATCTCTTCTGAGATCTCTCCAGCCTTGATTGCATTAGTGGGGGAAGAGATGCATGAATAAATCCACTTAACCCAGTTAGCATGAAATCCAAATCTAGTTAATACCAATGTTGAAAAATCCCAATCAACTCGATCATAAGCCTTCATCATATCTAATTTTAAGATCATAGCAGGCGTCCTAGCCAAGGCTACAGAATGTAGAATTTCATGGGCCAATATGGTGCCTTCAGGAGTTTATCTCCGTGGAACAAAACCACCATGTTCTTCTGATATGGTATTGGGAATAATTTTTGCTAACCTAACAGAGATGGCCTTTGTAAAGATCTTGTAGAGGGAATTGCAGAGAGATATAGGATGAAAATATGTAAATGTCATAGGATTATGTTTTTTAGGGATCAAGGTGATCCAAGTACTATTTAGTTCCTTTAACATAGTTATATTAATTATTGCCTCCTCAAGAGCTAGTAGAAGATCAAGCCTACAAAGTCCCATTATTTTTGAAAAAAAAAAGATGGCAAAACCATCCGGACCTAGAGTTTTATCAGGGGCCATAGAAAAGACAAACACTTTTAATTCCAGTAGTGTAAAGGGTGCCATCAACATATCATTATGCACTTGGGATACACAAGAAGGGATTGAATCCAAAATAGTATCAACAATTATAGTTTTTTTTTTAGTAAGTAGGGTGTTGAAGAAAGATACCCCTTCCTTAGAAATTTCATTTTCATCCTCAACAACTCCACTAGAGAATCAATACTAATAATCTTGTTTCTCAACCTTTTCATTTTTGCAGATGCATGAAAAAATCTAGTGTTACTATCACCTTCTGAAAGCTAAATCTCACGAGACTTGTGTTTCCAGTAAGTCTCCTCTCTCAAGATAAATTCCTCAAGTTATTCCTTGAGTCCTCTTTCTAGAGACAAAGTTTGAGAATCCATTCCATAAAGGATGATATGATCATTTAAGGAATTTAATTCAAACCGAATCTGACTCTTTTCGTGAAAAATATTTTTGAAACAATTAATGTTCCATTATTTAATTTTATCTTTTAAGAATTGTAAATGCTTAGCTAGTCTGAAGAGGTGTGTGCCTTTCAAAAAAGGACCATTCTCCCACCAGAACTTGAGAAGAGGAATAAAATTGGGATCTCTAAACCACGTGGGTTCAAATTTAAATGACCCATTTAGATGTGAAGAATATCCTGCTATATCCAAAAGGATGGGAAAATGGTTAGACCCTATGTAAGGAAAGATAGCAGAATGATAATCTCTATCCACATTTAACCAATGATTAGAAAGGAGGAAACGGTCAAGCCTTTCCGCAATATGACAAAAATTAGATCTTTTATTTGTCCATGTGAATCTACCTAGCTTGGGTGCAATGTCTAGGAGTTTATTATCAGAGATGAACTTTTTAAAATCTAGCATAACCTTGGAAGAGGGAAAGATACCCCCTATATTTTCATTATTGCTTAATACTACATTGAAATCACCACCCAAGATGAGTAGTTCCTCATGAAGTGCCCCAATTAGATTCCCGAGAAGATCCCACAATTTATTATTTTCAACAATACTAGTGGGGCCATAGACATTAAATAACCAGAGCAGTAAATTTGAATTAGAACTTTTTGATAGTGGGAGCATCCAATTCTTACCCTTGGAAATAGGTTCTATCGAGACCTTGTTAGGATTCCATAGGACAACCAACCCTCCAGAGGATCCCTCAGAAGGGGACGTCCAAAAATTATCCAAGTTCCATGTAGAGAAAAAAGAGAAAGCCACATTATCAAACATCTTAGTTTCTTGTTGAAGTGCAACATCAAATTTCATATTCACAAGTTGTCTCTTAATGAGCCACTTTTTGTTAGGGGAATTTAAGCCCCTAACATTCCATGATATTATCCTCATCTGTCCTAAGGGGAAGAATCGCTTCCCCTCTTTTGTTGAGTCTTTTTGATGTAGGAAGAAAAAAATACTAGCATACTCAGGCTGGAGGCTCCTTTTGGTTCGAGTAGCCCTTGTGGTAGGTGGGCTAAGAGAAGGTTTCTTCTTAGCCTTCTTTCCTAGATACAGTGTAGAGGGAAAAGTATCCTGAATACCTTCATCTATCTCCTCCCTAAGTTTTGAAACAAAAGAAGGCCTCCCACTTCATTTTGCAGAAGAATCTGGGGATGTCTTCAGAGATGGAGATTGATAAATAGAACACAGTGATCTATTCTCCCTAGACTTTACAGAAAATAATGGAGAAAAATGAACTTTAACCTCATGAAGTGAGGAATCAAGATCAAGAGAAAGGAGATCATATGGGTTAATAGATATCAGATTTCCCCTTTACATTGCAGCCAGGAAAGAGATGCATCAAAATTTTCAATAACAAAGTCTATAATGTTATCATCAAGTACCGCATATGCCTTAGAAACAATGTCTTGAACTTTTGAAACCAATTGATTTGTGAGTTTAATAAGAAAAGGATTATGATCACGCTGAGCTAAAAATGTAGAGTGTAACAGGGTGTGGGTCCTAAGGGAGGGGCTAGGGGAAGGAGGATCTTGGTGAGATAAAGTATAAGTGACAAATGGAGATGGAAACTATAGTGGAGTGAACATGGGCTCAGGTGATGCAACAAAGGGAAGATTCAAAGCAGCAGGAATAGAAGAAAAGGGAATCTCGGTAGAAGTATGAGGGATGGATTCAAAGTGAGGCTTCTAAAATGGTTGGGCAACTACGCTAGCAGAAGAAGAGGGTAAATGCAGATCATAAGATGGTTGAGGAGAGGATATGATGCAAATCTCTTGTAATAGCTTCCCATTATCAAGGGTAGGGATGGGTATGACTGCACCAACCAGAGACCTGGGAGGCTGAGTAGAGGTATAAAGCTTAGGCAAAAGCCTTGATATATCAATAGAAGCCTTAGGAACTTGAGTAAAAAATCACAGTTAATGGATATCATTGGTTTAATCGAGAAAGTATCATCGTTAATGATAGATTGTCTCCAATTGCCAAATGGAGAATTAAATTTGCAAATAGTAGGAATAACCGTGGATTTTGTTGTGAGGCAACAAACCATAGTTGATAGTTTGTTCTCTTTCAAACATCTATTAGTTCTGACAAAAGTACCAAATGAATTTCCCAGTGTCGTTAAGATACACAAGTCATTAAACTCATAGGGAAAACTAGGAAGTGAACCAAATTGGAGACTCACGAAAAAAGATTTTTCCCAGGTTGAAAAAAGGGTTTCCAAGGCAAGGGAAAAATAACATTATTCTTAAGATTAACAAATGTCTTAGATAAAGGATGCTTCTTAGCCTTAATAGTATCAAAGATGATTACAAAGGTATTTGTTGATAAAACTTGGAAATATAGGATACTATAAAATATAGATCTAATTGCTTTCAATATTTGGACAAGGAAATTGATTGACCCCATACCTCAATGATCTCACCACGATCCTATAAATCAATGTTGCGCCAACGTATAGGAGTATTTTCAATAGTAATATTTGGGATAGGATTGTACACCTTTTTCACTCTCAAACCATCAGGGTCCGAAGTATCTTTCCCATCATTTGCAGCGATGCGGCCATCATTATTACATGTCCCCTGAGAGATCTCATCATGATAGGAATTAGATTTACTAGTGTGCAAGGGCAGGGATTTGATTACATTTTGAATAGTGTTTTAATCTTTATTTATCGTACCCTCTCGGCCACAAGCAAACGAACCAACGCGGTGAGGGTTTTGAAACCCGAATGGACAATTGATAATGATGAGGTGTCAAGATTCCTACAGTTTCAAGGTGAGGATTCAAACTAAACTAGGTAGACTCAACTAACTACATAAAGAGTTAATAATTATTGCATTGTGTAATCCAACTTGATTGTAAGAATCTAAGTTTTGACAAATATTAACAAAAGATGTTGACACAAAGTATCAAATGAACTATGTATCTCTCACCAACATAACTACAAAATCTGCTTTATATTGTGGTAGGTGGGCTAATTGAAGGTTTCTTCTTAGCCTTATTTCCTAGTTGTAGTGTAGAAGGAAAAGTAGCCTGAATACTTGCATCTATCTCCTCCCTAAGTTTTGAAACAAAAGAAGGTTGTCCACTTCATTTTGCAGAAGACTTTAGGGATGCCTTCATAGATTGAGATTGATAAATAGAACATGGTGATCTCTTTTCCCCAGAATTTACAGAAAATGATGGAGAAAAATGAACTATAACCTCATGAAGTGAGGAATCAAGGTCGGGAGAAAGTAGATCATATGGGTTAATAGATGTCAAGATTTCCCCTTTAAATTGCAGCCAGGAAAGAATGCATCAAAATTTTCAATAATAGAGTCCGTAATGTTATCATCAAGTACCACATCTTCCTTGGAAACATTTTCTTGAACTTTTGAAACCAATTGATCTATGGGTTTAATAAAAAACGGATTATCATCACGCTGAGCTGAAAATGTAGAGTGTAACGGGGTGTGGGTCCGAAGGGAGGGGCTAGGGGAAGGAGGATCCTAGTGAAATAAAGGATCAGAAGTGACAAATGGAGATGGAACCTGCAGTGAAGGAGTGAACATGGGTTGAGGTGATGCAACAAAGGGAAGATTCAAAGCAGCGAGAACAGAAGAAAAAGGAAGCTCGGTAGAAGTATGAGGGATAGATTCAAAACAAGGCTCTTGAAATGGCTGGGCAACTGGGCCAATAGGGGCAAAGGGTAAAGGTGGATCGGAAGATGGTTGAGGAGAGGATATGATGCAAATATCTTGTAATAGGTTCCCATTATCACGGGTAGGGATGGGTATGGCCGCACCAACCGGAGACCTAGGAGGCTCAGTAGAGGTATGAAACTCAGGCAGAGGCCTAGATATATCAATAGAAGCCTTAGGAACTGGAGTAAAAAAATCACAGTTAATGGATATCATTGGTTTAACCGAGAAAGTATCATCTTTAACGATATATTGTCTCCAATTGCCAAACGAAGAATTAAATTTACAAACAGTAGGAATAACTGTGGATTTTTCTACAAGGACATAGACCATAGTTGATAGTTTGTTCTCTTTTAAACATCTATCAATTCTGACAAAAGTACCAAATGAATTGCCCAGTGTCGTTAAGATATGCAAGTCATTAAAATCATAGGGCAAACTAGGAAGTGAAAACCAAATCAGAGACTTGTGAAATTTTTTTCGCCCAGGTTGAAAAACAGATTTCCAAGGCGAGGGAAAAATAACATTATTCTTAAGATTAACAAATGACTTAGATAAAGCATGCTCCTTAATGGTATCAAAGATGATTACAAAGGTATTTGTTGAGAAAACTTGGAAATATAGGATACCATAAAATATATATCTAATTGCTTTCAATAATTTGGACAAGGAAATTGATTGACCCCATACCTCAATGATCACACTATGGTCCGATAAATCAATGTCACGCCAATGTTCTGGAGTATTTTCAATAGTAATCTCTAGGATAGGGTTCCATACCTTTTTCACTCTCAAACCATTAGGGTCTGAAGTATCTTGATCATCATTTGTAGCGATGCGACCATGATTATTACATGTCCCCTGAGAGATCTCATCATGATTGGAATCAGATTTACCAGTGTGCAAGGACGGGGATTTGATTATATTTTGAATAGTGTTTGAATCTTTATTTATCGTACCCTCCCAACCACAAGCAGACGAACCAACGCGGCGAGGGTTTTGAAACCCGAATGGACAATTGATAATGATAAGGTGTCAAGATTCCTAGAGTTTCAGGGTGAGGATTCAAACTAAACTAGGTAGACTCAACTAACTACATAAAGAATTAATAATTATTGCATTGTGTAATCCAACTTGATTGTAAGAATCTAAGTTTTGACAAATATTAACAAAATATGTTGACACAAAGAGTCAACTGAACTATGTATCTCTCACCAACATAACTACAAAATCTGCATTATATTGCATCCTAGGTACTTACAACCAACGACAAACCTCACACTAGTTCATCAGCACATTTATTAATCCAAATTAACCATAAACATTACTGTTAATACGATAACAATAATATTATATTCAAGAATATCAACATCATGGAGTCTATAATTATAAGATGATGTATGGATGAATTGAGATTTGATTCACAAATTGATAGTGCAATGGGTTTGTGGCCCCTTAAAAACAAAGAATACATGTGACAAGCTTAGTCAAAACTTAAAATTCAAGTAAGGGCACATGAATTCTGAACTTGAAAGAGACTCTAATGTGCACATGAATCAAGATGAGGATAACCCATTACCAGTCAAAATAGAAATGTAAACCCCACCATGAAACAATCGTGGAGAAAAACGAGTGGAGGATCAGACGATTCCCTTACTAAAACAACAATATATGACATATTCTTACGGACAACAGTTGGCAGCTACTCTTAGTCTTACAGATTCTTACGTACAACAGTTGGCAGCTGCTCTTAGTCTTACAGATTGTGTTGTTGCGCAGACGTTATTCATTTTTTATTACCACAAACTTCTTTTTTAAATATGCTGCTCAGAAATGTAAGCGATCCGTGGCATGCAAGCATCACAACAACAATAATGGTGACGTAAATCATACTGACCCTGCTTATTTGCATTGAAATTATTGAATAGGATCTGCTGAGGAAGTTGTCTAAATAGAAAGGTTCTTAAATATTATTTTTAAATCAAATTTATAGTTATTTTTGGAACACTCTATTGCTTAAATTTAAGCAAAAAAATCTTTTAAGCAGTAGAATAAGGACATGATATTAGACCAAGAAATATTTGAGATCTATTTTACTTCTAAAAAATTAGAGTTGGCTCTTGCTTGTCTTCATTCATCAAGGAAAAGTCTAAAACAACTACCTAAATCATATGATCTTATTATCCCTAATAACCATTATAGCATATATTATAGTGTGGATGTTTCTCAAGACAATACTATTTAAAAAATCTATATAAAATACATACACATATATAAATTTAATTTTTTTTTAACAAATTTTTGAATTAATTCAATTTTTAATGTATAAAAAATTATGTATTACATTTAAAATATTTGTATATGTATGTAACTTTGATTTTTTGAATTCATAAATATTATATTTTTTTTTTTAAAATTTAGAAACAAAAAAAAATATCATCTTTCTCAATTAAAAAATAAAAATTATATATTATTTTAAAATAATTTATAAGCATGTCAATCTATTTATTGAATTTATAAACATTATGTTGTTATGTTGAAAAAGATTATATGTAGAAATATTTTTTTAAAAATCATCTTTCTCAAGTGAAAATTGAAAAATATATTATTTATGAAATATTTGTGTATGCATGTATATTATTAGGTTTTTTTAAAGTATGTTTTTTTTCTATTTTTAATTTTATTTTTTTAATTGTTCACATATCTATTTATTTTTTAAATTAAAAAAAATCATCCTATGTTTTTCTTTTAAGTATGTTCTTTCTATTTTTATTTTTATTTTTTTAATTGTTCACATATTCATTTTTTTTAAATTATAAAAAATTCATCCTATTTTTGATAATTTATTTTCTAGATATAGATTGGTTTGGTGGATAAGATTTCTTAGGCCTCTTGACTTAATAAAATATTGTACAAATTTTTAAGAAAAACAAACACTCTAATACAATCTCAATTAAACTTAACCAAAGAAAACAAATCATATACTTATAGTTAGATAACAAATAAATGTAGACATCAAGTAAAATTCTTTGAAAATCTAATAATATACATGTGAGAATCAACCAATAGTTACAATAAATAATTTGACATAAAATCTCAAAGAAATTATGATCTCATAGAATATCATGATCACACAATATATACAAAATGCATTTTTGAAAGGCTTTGCAAACTTTCAAGGAAATGCATATGATAATATAATGACTTCAATTTACAATAACAATATTTTGATTAAATGCTAAAATTATTTTTATGTACTATTTTAAGTGTAATCATTCAATTTTTAAATAATAACATAATTAACTATTATTTTTAAACATGAATGAACAATTAAAAATAATAATGAAACTATCATTTTAAAGCAATTCATCTTTATTTTTGAGTACTTCCCAAAACTTTCATTAAGTATTTAACCTTATACCCATAATATTTAAGTATTGTTGATTTCCATACTTTCCATTTCAGATTTTCTTTAACAACTAGATGTAGTAGGTGAATGGGAATTGGATAATTTGGCTAAGAAAGTGATCAACATCATTCTTTTTTGTGAAGTTTTAAATGTTTTTCAAATGATAAATATTGTGTAGTACTAATTAAATTTGATTTCATTATATCCAACTAATGTGTTTAAGGATTACAACGCTAGTTTTATACAAATAATGAAGTATATTTTATTCTTTACAAAATAATGAAAATGTAAATATATTAATTAATATAAAAGCATACTTGCATTATAAATGGTCTTCATAACTGTCGAAGTTATTCAAAAAGGCTATTATATGGACCTTTTCCTATGGAGCTAATTCATATTTGGGAACAATATTCATAATGGTCAATGTCATTCAATAAGGTTATTATATGGAACTTCTCCTATAGAGATAATCTATATTTGGGAACAAGAGTGTCCTCAATCTTTGTCCTCCAACAAACCCCACCCACATTTGAATGTTTCATTTGCAATAAAAGGGAAAAAAATAGGTCAGGTTATTTTCTTTCTTTCGAAATAGCCTTTATTAATGGCCATATTATTTTTACTTGTGAGAACTGAAATGATGACTCACATAGTTAGTTGTTTCCAACTATATAAAGAAATTGATTTCTTGAATGCAAACAAAAAAACTACAATTACAATTGAAGTTATAGATCCATATTTTAGCTTTGTGACATTAATCGATCTAGAAACATCCATGTTGCATAGGCTATTCAAATCACTACACATGTTATAGAAAGAACAAGGAAACCAAATATGTTGTAAGATTTTTGGTGATTGTGTTATGTTTTCAAAAAAGTGTTGCATTGTTTAGTTTATTTGAAGTAACATATTGTAAGATTTGATTTGTTTGGGTGCTTTATTTGAAATCACATTATGAATTGGGTTCTATTGGGAAAGCCAACGTGATTTGAATTGAGCCACCTAAGCAAGTCAAAGCCTAGAGTTTGTTGTTTAAGCTTGGCCTCACTAGTTGGTTCAAGTGATAGAATTGACAGTTGCTTCTCTTTCCTTGACTAATAAACCATCCTAGGTTTCGAGCATTGTCGTGAAATTCCAATCATTAAATTTCATAATTAAAACCCTAGCAACTTTTGGTGATTTCTCCTCGCTCTCATGCTTGGATCTTTCACCTTGAGAACTTATAATGAACAAAGATATATATATGTTTTAGAGCATTAATATTTAAAATTTTCTTTTTTGGGGAAAAACAATTCATTTATTAGTTTTTTCTACAAATCTCTCAATAGTTATTTCAAGTCCAAGCATGTCTGACATTTTTTAATGGCTTTTACAAAAAAAAATGGCAAGTCTTTTTTTTTCTATTTATTATCAATTATCGTATCTATGGCATTGTCAATGTTAGTTTATTTAAATACTTTTATTTTCCTACAAAACATTCAACTTGTGTTCATATCTGAATGACTCAATGTGAGACATATCCTTACCACATAATATCCAATAGGTCTAAGTCATAGCCCTCTACACATACACATGCCTCTATATAACAATCAACAAAGAATCTTGAAAAAGCTATTTAATTTTATCCTTGCCCTCTCTCTCATTCATTTGATGACTTTTTTAGAAATTTTTGAGAAATAAAAACTAACATCTTTCACTAGGAAAAATAGTCACTATCCAATAAAAAATTAGATAAATCTTAATTTTTCATGCATGAGAAAAACATAAATAAACAAGTCTGCATTAGTAGTCTTAACAATTAGAGTCAATTGTAGAAATTAAAGAACATAAATTACAATACATGAATCATGATTATGATAATATTATTAAAATTAAATATTAATTTAAGAAGAATAATGAAAAACAAGAAAAAAAATTGTAGATTAAGTGACTGCATATGGATTTTGGACTTAAAGAATCTTTATATGGTCTATTCAGATATCAAAGTGCATATTGTTGGCAAGTTGACTTCCTGAGGATGCATGACTCATTTTGTGTTGTCATCATGGCAACAAAGTCATGTTTAGTTTTTGTCATGAAAGACAAAATGACTAAGTATGGAAAACAGGGCAGATAGAGATATTCAGCGATCAACACATCAGCGCACGTGCGAGAGATCAAGTCAGCGTATGCGCGTTTAGATATATGTTGTATGATACGTGTACATGCTACATCCAGACACGCATAGTATAAAACCATAGTACGACAAAGTTACAAGCAGATCAGTAGACCAGCAGTCCAGAAGACAGAGCATGGAAGTCGACTAGTGTTTTGATCAGCGTGAATTATTTTGTTATGTAATGGCTAAGTGCCTTTGCTTATATGTTTGTAATGATGTAATTAGCGTTGTAGTAAACACGCTTGAGCCAACTTGTTCGAAGCGTTGTGCATTTTGTTTTAGGGCTGACTAGAGTCTTGTTTTGGGTCGCGCCTATTCGAATATGAACATATAAGTTTGTAATGTAAAGTTATGTTACAAGTGTTGATTATTATGTAAGAGGAAGATATAGAAGAGTAGCATAATGAAGTCAGTATATGATATAGCTCTTTAAGAGAGTAAGAGCATCCGTGCATACACGGAACTGATCAGACAACAGTGTCATCACAACAGTTCACTTTTGATATAGTGCATATCAACTTTCAGAAGGTTATAGCCTTCATCCTATTGGGCAGTGAGCCTAGGTAGTGAGCCATATACCTTCAACAGGGTTTTGTAAAAGACTCCTAACAGGGTTAGACCTTTAACCAAGTCATTGTACTCATATTGTAAAGACTGCTTCTAATAGGGCAAAGGAACTTTAACATGGTTCATTATACCTACTACAATATTTGTAGGTAATAATTCCCACCGGGGTTTTCCTCTGATCAAGGTTTCCCCATAATCATATCTTGTGTTATGAGTTCTTATGTTAAGCTTCATTCAATGTATGTTTGATTTATGTTTAAGTTGCTACAAAGTAATTAATAGACAAACATTGATTCACCCCCCCCCCCCTCTC
>MU227858.1:237978-249095 GCA_018584345.1 Thuja plicata
GCTCTTATTGAATTATAGAGAAATCTCTAAGCATAGACATTTGCACAACTACATTCAATCTAGCACACACAAGACATTAACTCAAATTTGGTATATAATGCATCATATTGATTATAACCTATGCACACAATTTTGCAAGTTAAATTCTAAAAATAGGGCACCCATTAAGAGTTTATGATTTAAAATTTTTGAGATGAGTTCTAGTGCTTCACCTGTTTGAGAATCACCTAGATGCAATGAGTGTTAAGTATTCCGTTCATTCTCATGACAGATGGGTTCTTGTGAACCACTACTAATGAAATATGGGTCAATGAGTACACAATTGAATCCCGATAGCAATATCATAATTTGAATTATTGTGGAAAATATCTCCTACTTATCAATTCATGACCTTAAGGGGCTTTATAATGAATGGTTCATAAGGCACAATAGTTGCTAAATGTTTTGCAAATGGGGTTGCAAGAAAAGTGGGCTTAACCTTGGAAAAAGCTTTGTGGTTAAGCACAGTTGAGGTGGAATAGTACTGAGATGGGATACCTCCTAGGAAGTCCTTGTGCTTCACCTCTATGAGCATTACCTAGATGCAATGAGTGCTAAGTGTTCCGTTCATTCTCATGAGAGATGGGTTCTTGTGAACCACTACTCATGAAATATGCGTCAATGAGTTTGACTAAATAAGTACACAGTTGAATCCTAATAGCAATATCACAATTCGACATGATGGAAATTATATCCTACTTATCAAGTTCACATTGTATTATTATAGAAAAGTATAATTATAATTACATCCAATCGTATTACTAATCATAAATAAATTCCACGTTAAGTGCAATTTTTTTCCTGGCATACTATATGGCCGGGTGCATTGTGATGAATGACCATCTAGTTAACATTAGTCCTGGTAAAGTTTGTATGGAAATCAAAGAAGGGTTTACCTATGGAGATACACATCCTATATGACATGTTAAAAAAAATTGGGTTTCCTTGTGGTCCATTATTGGGCATTACAGTTGGCTAAGGGATACAAGCTCCATTTTACTATAGTTCATGATTCCATATTGTGATTTTTTCTTTTAGTGTCATGGATATCATAATCTATAAGTTTTCTACACCTTAAATATTTGACAAGATTTATATATCTAAGAATATTATTTCCTTCAGATAAAATCTACTTTTATACTAGTGTGATCAGTATATACTTTTGTATGTGATCAAAGTAGTGTCTATTAAATTAGTTTATTGTGTCTTAATGTTTATTAATCAAATAATTTATAAAACAAGTTTTTAATCCTTAAATGACTATATTTTATGGTTGTTTCCAATTTGTCATGTCTGTGTAGACTATAGACACCAAGTTTGAATCTAAGTCTGAAATCAGCTTGCCATGTCCAAGGCAAGTCTGAGATGTATAATACTATTTGAGCCCTCCTTGCAAGAGTGGGGTTTTTTTCACTCTATATTTTAAATATTGTTCATATTTTGTACTCCTCATATTTTCACATCATAACCCACCTCCTGACAAACCCGACCCTATCCAAATTATCTATTAGGCAGGATATGATCTCATTGTCATATTCAACATAAAACTGAATGTGCAGGGGGTAATCATGTGGACGGTGGATTGGTATTGTCTTTTAAACGTTTAGTTAAACTTAATTTGGTGAATTAAAACTGGTCTCTCACAAACTAAACTTAATTTGGAGAATTAAAACTGGTCTCTCACAATGGGAAATATAATACTTCATTCCATTCCACATGCACGACATCTTCACTATAATAAATACTTCATTCCATTCATGTTTACTTATGAACAACTACGAGAAGCCTACTGCAGATTGATTTGTTGTTGGATCAATCTCTTCTCACAGGAAAAGCCAATTTTTATGTTGTATTTGCTTGGGGTAATTGCTTTTCATTATATTTTGAATTTAATCAGAAATCATGGTGGGGAATCCACGATGGATTCTGTTGTGTGGGTGGCTTACGAATAGTGTTTGAATTGATATTTAAGAAGGGCAATGTAGGTCTGGATAAGTTCTGTGAGCTGCTCATCTCCTCACAGGTTGGTGGGGGTGGATTTTTCTATTTTAGAGCATCTGGGATGGGTAGTGCTTGCTCCATGTCCTCAAGAAACACTCTTCACCATTATTGGCATTGCTTTTATGTTGTTGTTTTTTGTATTTTCTGTTCAGAAACTGTTCTCTAGATTTCTCTCAGCACAAAACTTTGTTCTTCCTAAAACTAATGAGCATCTTCAAACTACCCTCAAATTCAAGGCTACTATGGCAATCTTAAAAAATGAAAGCTTGTTGTATATTGGGCTATGCATGTGGAGATTGAGAAGATGCTTTGGAATGAAAGGGGCTACCTATGAGGCAATCTTTGCAGTATTAAAAGCACTTTCCATCAAAGTAAAATAGTTTTCCATATAGGAAGTGGGAAGGAACTTTCCATATTTGATTAGTTTCAAATATTTTGGTGGCCAAAATCCTCTTAGTGTACATATTATTTGAAATTCGATTTAATTATGATAAGCGAATGGAGTTAATT
This sequence comes from Thuja plicata, assembly GCA_018584345.1. Taxonomy (NCBI): domain Eukaryota; kingdom Viridiplantae; phylum Streptophyta; class Pinopsida; order Cupressales; family Cupressaceae; genus Thuja; species Thuja plicata. The sequence goes on from MU227858.1 coordinate 240,529, forward strand.
GAAGAAAACTTCTTAGGTCATGTGCACTAGTGAGCACTTTCCTCCATCAAAATTAAATATAAGCTATGTGTGACAATTAGCAAGGTGGGTTTAAATGGTACTTGGGATCATATAAAGTATTTAGGTTGTCCTTGGTTCAAAGTGAAAATGTTAGATCTAATAATTTAAATTAATTATGATAGGGGTAGTCATGAAACGTCATGGTGTATGCCAAGTTATCATGACCAATACTCAAATTGTAGTGGCAAATGATTACTCTCCCTAACAAATTTGAAGCATGAGGTGATGAACTATATTGTAACAAAATTAGTGAAATTATCATTTTGAGAAAAAAACATAAGGTGAAATGTTTTTTTCTTTGAATTAATTCATTGCATGTCATGTGCACATTGTGACTGCAGTGCAAGGGCTAAGAGAAAAGCCATTCACCTCCTCAAGCTGCTCCACAAGCTGTGGGAGCAGAGCCTTGGAAATAAGTATAAAAAAAATATTTTTAGTAATTGTGCTGATGACATGAGGCCATGAGAGGGGTCAAGTACGCCCTGTATCCATTGAATTGTTAAACCCCACAACAACCAGTAGCAATACTGCATTGTGCCCATTTTCTCTTCTCTTCTACTTTCCTCTCTTCTCCCCTCAAGTTATTTCTGCAACGCCTCCTCCCAACTTCCCCCCCGCCTCCTCTCTCTCTCTCGAAAACGTAATGCTCCAAATGAACATATTTATGACACCGAGTTGAGGAAGGGTTGCAGACCTAAGCCCCACGCTTTCTAAACTTTTAAACAAATGTGATTGGCATGTGTAAAGTGAAACTCTGACATTTTTTGCCAGCATCCAACCTACCTCTGCCGCCATGGGAGATTTGGAGCATGATTCTGTCTGGGAGGTGAATGCCATAATTTGCAGTTTCTTACAATTGTTCATGTGCAAAGTGTTACTGGAGATAGCTTCAAAAAATCGGTAAAGGTGCGACTGAGGAAAGACCAAATAAACTGCCATGTTTGCAGCTAGAGGTAATCAGATAGACAATTTGACAAATTTTCACAAAAGAGCAAGCATTAAGTGTATAAGTTTTCTTTGTTTTTGTCCTAGCTATTAATCCTTCTTACTATATCATTTGGTGGAATTTGGCTTTAAACCTGCCAATTGCATTTGCTTGAAAGTTTCTAAAGTGGTGTCAACAAATTGATAGATTGTCATCCCAGCAGTATCTAGATAGCTTGTGTGCTCCCAAACAATTATTGTAGTGGACCTTCCTTCCACTAATGTTTAATACACTGATTTTTCTTCGTCCACAGTCCAAGTTTTTGTCTTTCAAATCAATTGACGAAGAGAAGCGGCTCAACATTAATAACGTGTCTGTTGAAGGGGATATATACTAAACCCAAGCAAAATCTACAAATTGCAAGATGGCAACGTATGCCTGTTCCAAATGCACATGCTATTGTTGCTAGTGAGGAAGGAAATTTTCCATTGACATGGAAAAGGTCGATTGACTAATGGAGAAGTTGATGACCTAGGGTAACTTTCCAAGAGCTCAGTTGGCCATTGCCAAAATGATCATCTCAAATATTTCGAAGCTTTTGGTCTCGCCAATCAACAAAATGGCGAGTTACTCACAACCCGCCACATTGAGATACAACATCTCCAAACTCATCACAGGAGTTTCCATTCTCAAACGAATGCAGGTAACTCTAACCAAAACTGAATAATATAATTTAATTGATTTGTAATTTACACATAATATAGAGTCAACTTGTTAGCTCCAACAGGTGCTATGATCGACCAACGATTAATTGTTCAACATCACAGTATAACATCTAATGCAATATTTTCATACTTACAGGGGCTCTGAATGCATCACACTCTGTGGTCCACCCTACGCCTCCTACAATGTATGACATCATCCTACAATGTATGACATCATTTGCTGTACATGAAGGGCTAACTCAGATTGTAGACCTTTCTTCAAATCTTAATTTAATTATCGTAAAGTCTATGACAGTATACGCATCTTCACCAACATGGGCAGAGGTATTGGGATTGTTCCTTCCGGAGCTTCTGTACCGATGCCGGAATTCATCCGTCAAGCGATTCTTTGCCAGGTTTAGCTGGATCAACTCCCGGAGCTCACCATTTTTGTTCAGGATTTCGCCTCCTAAACGATTTCCATTAAGTCACAGAGTCCAAAGCTGATTTCCTTGAAACAGTTCACAACAAAAACTTTTGGGAACTCAAGCTTTGTGAGAGACACATATAGCATTTTGTGCATATACGTGTAAAGTGTCCAAGAAGAAATGAACGAATCAGATCATTTTTATGGTTGTCCTCATCCTCTAAAAAATTATCACCCGTTAGATGGAAAAATCAACTTCATTCCCTTCAAATACAACTGTAGTGGCCTTCAAACTGTTGAAAGTAAAGTGCAACTGAAAAATGATTTAAAAAAACCAGAATAGAAGATCAAATAAACAATACACAAACACAGAGATTATAGTGGTTCATCCATCTATTTTGGATTACATCCACTCTACAAGCAGGGCATATCTCTTTTTATTAAAATGAAGTCTGTTACAATTATCCAGCATCTCTCAGCTCTTTAGTAATTTCATATTGCATGGTCAAGCATAATCATAGCATCTGTCGAAGTCAGGGAATTTGACGGTTACAACAGCAGGTGAAGATTGGGCTTCACAGACTGCTTAGTTGTTACATGATAGAGGCGTTACAATCTCCCACTTGAAGTCCAATCAATGCTACAAGGCGAGCTGCTCAGAGATATCCCCCACTTGGTGCTTATAGCTATGTCGTCATGATGCCGAGAGAAGTTCTACAGAATTCGAACTTCTCTCGAGGTACAACCTTGGTGAATGCATCAGCCGGATTTACCTTTGTATCAATCTTCTCTAAGTGTAATTTTCCCTCTTCAAGAGCATGACGGATGAAGTGAAATCTAGTTTCTATATGCTTCGTGTTACTGTGGAATGCGGAATTTTTCGCCAAATGAATGCCACTGTTGCTGTCAGAAAATAGAGTAAAGTTGGATTGTCTAAATCCCAACTCTCCAAACAATCGTTGTAACCATATCAACTCTTTAGCTCCCTCAGTAAGAGCAATGTATTCAGCCTCGGTAGAGGAAAGAGCAACTACTTGTTGCTTCCGAGAAGTCCAGCTAATCGCTGCCCTGGCAAATGTAAACACATAGCCTGTTGTTGACCTCCTGTTATCTAGATCTCCAGCCATATCAGAATCAACATATCTGGAAATATAAGGAGTCTTGCTATTAAAGCATAAAACATGAGAGGAAGTGCCTCTCAAATACCGAAGAATTGATTGCACTGCTTGCCAATGAGTTTTTCCCGGATTACTCATAAAACCACTCACAACTCCCACTGCATGGGCAATGTCTGGACGTGTGCTCACCATGGCATACATTAAACTGCCAACTGCTGAAGAATAAGGAACACTATCCATTTCTGATTTCTCTTATGGACTGGTAGGACACAGTTTGGATGATAAGCAGAAATGTTCAGCCAATGGGATGGAAACTGATTTTGCATTTGCCATATTAAACTTTTCTAAAACTTTAAGAATGTACTTTTCATGAGATAATTTAATTTCTCTTTTTTGTCTATCTCGGATTATATCCATCCCAAGAATGCGCTTCGCTGCCCCTAAATCTTTCATGGAAAAACGAAGAGCCAAATTTGTCTTCAGCTCATGAATGACTCTCATACTATTTCCAGCAGTCAACATATCATCAACATACAATAGTAGAATCACAAACTCACAAGTAGGAAGCCGTTTGAAATAAACACATGGGTTTGATTCGCAGCGAGTAAAACCTTGCTGAGTCATGAAGTTATCAAACTTTAAATACCATTGACGCGGAGCTTGCTTCATCCCATATAGACTCCTCTTTAATTTGCAATATAAATGCTCCTGCCCCTGTTTAACAAATCCTTCCAGCTGCTCCATATATAACTCTTCTTCAATATCCCCATGTAAGAACGTTGTTTTGACATCGAGTTGCTCAAGCTCGAGGTCCTATGCTGCTGCCATGCCTAAGACCAAACGAATAGTCTGCATCTTGACCACCGGAGAGAAGATTTCATTCAAGTCTACACCCTTTTATTGAGCAAACCCCTTCACTACCAATCTGGCCCTGTATCGCTTTCTACCGCCATCTTCCTCTTTTATGCGATATACCCATTTGTTTTTCAATGCTTTCCGATTTGACGGAAGAGTAACCAAATCCCATGTCTGATTTGAATGCAAAGAATCCATTTCATCTTTCATGGCATCCAGCCATAACACTGAATTAACATCAGTACATGCTTGCTTGTATGTTTGTGGCTCTGCCTGATCAGAACACAAAGAGAATAACAATTCATAATCATCGAATTTCGTGGATGTTTTCGTTCTCTTGTAGACCTTCGCAGCGAAAGGCCTTGATTTTCATCCTGACTGTGGTCAGTAGCTGAAGTCTCTATATTGCTGCCACTATGTAAATGACTGACGACTTGCTGTTTGCCAAACTCTGGCTCTTCACAAATTCTCCGTACGTTTCTCACGGAAGATTCTCCTGTTGGCTGGCAATAAGACATGCGTGGGGAAGCATGCTCTTCACGCGGTAGATAGGAAGGAGAGCGTAGCAGTGTATGTTGCGCACATTGCAGAGGCAGCCCGTGAGGTGAAGAGGGAGTCTCAAGGTGCTGCGCAGGCTCTGCACATGGTAGAGGAACAGTCTACAGCAAAGGAGGAGCCCGCTGCCATGGTATATCCTACGCTGAAGGTAAGTGTATGGGTTGCGTGGGGAATATGACATCCCATGCAGCAACAAAGGTGGCATTTGTAGGCCCGGTAGAGGAAGGATAAGGAGGCTGCACGGGGTTTTGTCCAGCTTATTCTGCAGCAGCTCCATAGTCAAATAAAGACTGGGCAGGCAGTGTGGAAACAATGACGGGCTGCGTGCCAATTGGTGTTTGCATTAGAGTATGGGGAGAGGAGGTATGAAGATTTCGAGAGGGTATTACAACAGTAGAGGGGTGGAATGTAACCCGGGAAACTCTCTGCACATTATTTCCATTATCAAATAAATCGAATGTAATAGAATCATCAAAACTCAAGTTCTGATTTTGCAAACCTGAGAATGTTTTCTCATTAAATACAACATCCCGGCTGCGAACCACTTTATGAGCAACCAAATCCCACAACCGAAAGCCATACTGATCTTCACCGTACCCCAAAAATATGCATCTCTTGGATTTATAATCCAATTTCGTTCTCTGCTCCTTATTAATGTGAGCATATGCATCACGTCCAAAAACACGCAAATGAGAAAAAGAAATTCTCTTACCAACCCACCTTTCTTCCGGAATATCAAAATCCAGACGTGACGAAGGAGCCCGATTTATTAAATAAACCGCTGTATTACAGGCTTCTGCCCAAAATTCCTTCCCCAAACCGGCATTTGAGAGCATACACCGAGCTCTCTCCAGAATAGTTCTATTCAGCCTCTCTGCTGCACCATTTTCCTGAGGTGTGTACGGGACTGTCTTAACCCGCCGAATGTCGTGATCTACACAAAAATTGTCGAACTCCAAAGAGAAAAACTCACCACCATTATCTGTTAGTAAACATTTAATCTTCTTGCCAATTTGATTTTCAACCTTTGCCTTGAAAATTTTAAATTTTGTAAATACCTCTGATTTCTTATTCAACATATAAATCCAAACTTTTCGAGTGCAATCATCAAGAAAAGAAACGTAATAATTTCCGATAGAAGTTATCTCTGTAGGACTATAAACATCGGAATGAATGAGCTCTAGGGGAGATGATTTCTTCTCATGACCGGTCCTCATGAAACTGGTTCGATTTTGTTTTTCGTAAAGGCAATGTCGCATAACTCCAAATCAATAGATTTTAGGCCCGGAAGTTGGTCTCTTCGAAGCATAACTTCGAGACCCTTCTTGCTCATGTGACTGAGCCTCTTATGCCAAAGTTCAGCATTGTTGTCCGCAACCGCCATGGCTGCTCCCACTTCTCCATTACACTCTAAAGTGTATAAACTTCCAGTTTTCTGCCCTTTTGCTAAAATTAATTGACCTTTGGACACTTTCCAAGAAGCAAGATCAAAATTGACATTACACCCTTGTGTATACAACTGACTGACTGAAATCAGATTACGTTTGAGTGTAGGAACATGCCTAACATCTTTTAAAACCCATTTACTTCCATTTTTCAACGACAATAAAAGATCCCCTTTGCCGACAATATCACACTCTTTGTTATCCCCAAGAAAAACTTTGCCAAACATACCTTCATTGTAATTTGTGAAAGCACTCCGACATGGAGTAGCATGAAAGGATGCTCTGGAATCGAGAACCCACGAGCTTGGATCCATGTCACCGGCTGCAAGTACCAAGGCTTCATCAGTTGCAGCATGAGCGCCGCCATTGATAACATTATCTTGAGCCTTCTTGTATTTTCACCATTGCTTCTTTGTGTGCCCGGGTTTTCCACAAAACCAGCAAGTGTCGTTTCTTCCTCTCGATTTCGAGTGATGATTCGATCTTCCTCTTCCATTATTGTTATTGTAGTTTCTTCGTCTTTCGCGACTTCTACCTCTATTGCTTGTGCTCATAGCTATAAGAGCATCACTGGAAGAGGGTTCTTGGTGCTTCCTTCGCATGTCTTCACTAAGTAGTGTGGCTGCAACTTCATCAAATTTCAGCTTGGTCTTGGCTGCTACTGAAGTGCTCACAACCATTACTACGCCTTCCCAGCTGTTCAGAAGTGAGCATAACAATAAGATTTCCTTTATCTCATCATCTAATGGGATACAGACTGAAACGAGTTGAGAGACTAATGTGTTGAACTCGTTGAGATGATTCGACATCACTCCTCCTTTCATTTTCAGATTATATAATTTCTTCATTAGAAAAACCTTGTTYGAAGCTGAAGGTAGTTCGTATAATGARGATAACTTTTCAACCAGCTCTCTTGTTGTCTTCTCCGCTGAAACATTAAACAGCACATTGCTTGAGAGRGCTAGAAAAATTGTAGCCYATGCTTTCAAATCCATCTTCTCCCATTCTTCCGGTGTTAGAGATCCTTGACCTTTTGCTTTACCAAGCAATGCTGGATGCAAATCTTGCTTGATAAGCATGGACTCTATCTGCACTTTCCATAGCCCAAAGTTTTGCCCGGAAAACTTTTCTATTTTCCATTTATCTGCCTCATCCATGGCGTCTACAAATCTTCACCGATTTCTTGAAAAATCAGAATGAGCTTAACCAGCTCTGATACCAATTGTTGAAAGTAAAGTGCAGATGAAAAACGATTTAAAAAAACCAAAATAGAAGATCAAATAAACAATACACAGACACAGAGATTATAGTGGTTCATCCAGCTATTCTGGATTACATCCACTCTACAAGCAGGGCATATCTCTTTTTATTAAAATGAAGTCTGTTACAATTATCCAGCAGCTATCAGCTCTTTAGTAATTTCATATTGCATGGTCAAGCATAATCATGGCATCTGTGGAAGTCAGGGAATTTGACGGTTACAACAGCAGGTGAAGATTGGGCTTCACAAACTGCTTAGCCGTTACATGACAGAGGCGTTACACAAACGATGAATGGCCAGGATCATTTTGATGGTAGTCATTCGTTCAAATTAGTTTTGAAGTGTTAATTTTAAAATGCAGCTCCTCCTTTCCATATAGGGAACGCCTTCGGCGTAATTAAAATGCAGCTCCTCCTTTCCATATAGAGAACGCCTTCGGCGTAAATATAGGAAACGCCTTCGGCGTAACGATGGATATTTTTGGTTGCTCGAGTTTTTCAAATTAGGATGGCCACTTTATTGACTTTACAAGAGTGATTAAACAAATTTTCGGGAACCCTGCTTTGAACATATTTCAATCACTCTCAAAGTCAATCAAATTGACTGTTTGATCTGCTGACGAAAGCTTCTGATCAGATATAAAAAATAAAAACAAATTCCTCGTGGAGCATAATCCTCTTTACCCATTTCATATTACTTCAGAACATATCCTGCTTTTAACAGAACTCTCATTCGTATTGGGATGTTCGATTTGCTCACGAAAGCTTCTGACCAGAAAGAAAAACAAAAACAATTTACAGTCTCCTCGTAGACCATAATCCTCTTGATCCATTTCCTCAATTTGCTTTTAAAGGCATGTGCATATGTACCCACTTCATCAGTTTGGATGATTTTTCAGTGTTTTCAGTCCTCTGCCGCCATGTTTCAAATCACTTGGAAACTGGTATTTCTATCTCTTGTCCTCCTCTGTATTACTTCTAAAGTCCAAGGACAAGATGGAACAAGCAATATTACTGGCTACGGCTGCTCTGATGGCCCAGCGCCATGTAATACATATGTCTTTTATAAAGCCCAGGCTCCTAATTATATAAATTTGCAGACCATCGCTAATTTGTTTCTTGTTACCCCGTCAAGTATAGCAACAGCCAATGGTTTGCCTGAGGATACCTCTTCTTTGACTGAAGGGCAAAGTTTGCTTATTCCCATTACATGTA